>PQWD01000866.1:50179-77014 GCA_019425675.1 Leucinodes orbonalis | reverse complement strand
CATGCAATATGTGAGCCCGATGTAGTCAATAACTCGCCCAATTTAAGAAGTGCGGTACTATTTAGTAGAGTCATTTATAACGTATTAATCATGTGAATTCTAGTTCAAAACAGTTTTCAAGTAAAAATATTAAACAATTTTATGTGACTTTCTTTCTCCTTTTAAGATACATAATCCATAAAAAGCTTCAACAGTTATTTTATGCGTTAACTTTATTCAAAACACACACAAGCTAAAATACTACTTATGACATCGTTTATAACTACCCTATCTTAGCTTCGAATTGGTGCCATATTAAACAATGAGAAACTTAAAACGGAAATAAACTTCTTCTCTCAATTTATTTATTCGTTATCTCTTCAACCTATTGCAGTCCACTACTAGACATAGTCTCCCCCATTTTGCCCGACATCCGTCCTCGCCTTTCCTCAGCCACTTGCCACCAGCTAACCGTTCGCATCGTCGGTCCATCGGCCGAAGGGCGTCCTACCTACGCTTGCCAAACGCGGTCTCCACTCCAATACTCGTCTGCTCCAACGACCACGTTTCAATACAGTTACAAGCCCATGCCACGTCAACTTTGCTATCGGCGGCTATGTCTTGGCTAGCTCTGTACGTTCTCTTCACGGAATTTAGAATCATCTTCTTCAGTGTCTCACTTATGTTTTTTTTTTTTTGCTGGACACGTGATTATATTATATATTAATAATATATCGTCATATATATCACTGCATAAATATTATAGTTATATACTTATATATATATTATTATAATTTCTGGATAATTATGTGAGTATATACATATATATATATATATCATCTTCAGAAAAAAAAAACAATGACAAGTCCATTTCGATACATTTTTGCGATAATGATATCGAAAAGTCCTTATTAACATTGGCTTATACTTATTTATTTTTATATTTTGTGGGTCAAGTAAAGTTCCATCCTGCGAAATACTTAAGAAAATTTAATATAAAGAGATCGCTAACTTCTTCAAATTATTATAGGCCACTAATAGACATCAGGATAATACAGAGTAATGTTTAAAATTTTCTTACCATACCTATGATATAAATAGTCCCTAAGATATGGTGCTATGCAAGAAAGCTATACGCAAGAATTCTGCCAAAAAAATATTTATACTAATTTCAATTAAGTATCACGTCAAGATTCCAAATAGATAAGAAGACAACACGCCCTTTGTATATAAAGACCGCATAACGATGGGTCATTTTAACAGAAAGTAACACTGTGCCAAACCGTTACACTTAATTCGAGTTAGTTACGTAACTAACGATGATCAGGGCCGTATTGAACATTTACATATTAATAATGATATATATTTACGTCAATCAATATAAAACTATACTTAATTTTGACGACCCATTTGGTGTAGCGGTTAAGAGGTCGGCTGCAACACCAAAGGTTCCGGGTTCGATCCTCGGGCAGTACAAACATTTGTGGCATGAACATATACGTTTGTAATGGTCTGGGTGTTTTCTATGTATAATATGTATGTATTTACAAAAAAAATAAGTATGTTTATCCGTTGTTTAGTACCCATAATACAGGCTTCACGCTTAACTTGGGGCTAGATGGCGCTGTGTGAATGTCAGTAGATATTTATTTATTATTTAAAATAAAAATATTATTTTCTAATGTGATCCTTTCTATATTTCCAATTTAATGGTAATTAAATGGTAGAGGCTGGATGGGAAAAGCGGAGGATATCTGGCGTAAAATGGAGAATACTATGTCCAACAGTAGGCTGCGAAAAGCTGAAGAGCAGAACCAAACATAGCACACTAATAGCCAAATTAGTCACAGCCATGCTTTTTTTTAACTGACTACTGCTGTTCGAGCTACGTCGAAAATTCTGCAGCCATCAGCAACACCGCTATTACGACATGACCTGACCGATGAACTCGCAGAGTGCAGCGTGGACAACTTACACCGGCGGCACACTGCGATATACGTTCACATGTGTACATAGCAACTGATTGTATATAAACTAACTTACTTTTAACAATAAACCAGATTTCAACTGTCCGTGAGTTGAGTCTCATTTCCCCGCTGCGGCAAAGATACCGCACTGTTGGCCGCAGATAACCTTTTCAGCTTCACCGGGCAATATCATCGCAATGCCTGCTTTATGCAACAGGATTGAAAGATTTATTTCTAGGCACAAAAACAAAACCACATATTAGCTAAAAACAAGTCATCTTTAAAATATGACTTTAATTGTACATTATGTTGTCAATGGTATAACAAATTTTCACCACACATCTCAATCCACAATTTTCCTCATTTAGTAATTAATAAATAAAGAGCGTCGGTGGCTCAGTGGTGTGGACTGTCGCCTTCCTACCGGGAGGGCTGAGGTTCAAATCCCGACACGTACCAATGTATTTTCGAACTTTCGAAAATAGATGTACGTTATCCGACGCTCTTACGGTGAAGGAAAACATCGTGAGGAAACCTTCATGCACGCCTGCGAAGAGATTCGAAGGTTGTGTGTGAAGTCGTCCAATCCGCACTGGGCCCGCGTGGACGACTAAGGCCTAATCACCCTATACGGGTAGGCTCGTGCCCCTCGGTGGGGATGTTTAATGAGCTGATGATGATGAGTAATTAATACCGACTTGAGTGATAACGGATTAGGGACTAATAAGTAATTAATAATTGCTAAGAATAAATAATTAATTACCTCATCGAGGCTCAGAAATGTGTTTGTAACAACATAAATATAAGGATAATATAATATAAATGCAATAAAAGATAAACATTTCGATTTTTGGACGTTAATGTCTAAATGGACGTTTGACACGTATTTATAAAATTTCGAGCACATATATAATTCGAAAGTCTCATTACGTTTTCCAAATATGTTATGTGGGGGTAAAAAGTGAGTCTAAATGGTTCGGGTAAAATAACACACGGTTCTGCTCGCTTGCACTGGTATTTGAACTTTGAACTTGAAATTTTTAACGCTATCGCTTCTCTATAAATAGTTCCTTTACTATTAAAATTAACGTGTCCCTAATCCAGCCCTATTGTGCAGTTAGATTAACATCCAAATGTCTGCGAGCGGAAGCGATCGGCCCATTGTCTCAGTTCGACTACCGATCCTATCGTCTGTTTGTTCGTCTGCAACTCATTATTCACTTTCTCGTCATTTTCCCATACTCAGTTTAAGTTTTTGCGCGATGTGTTCACAACTTAATTAGCTGTTTGCATACACAATTAATAGTGTTACTAATGTGTCTTCTTGTGTAAAATTTGCTAGAACGTTATACTACAGATCTCTTGATAAACGTGCCAATATTGGGCCCGCGTGGGTTACTGCTCAATCCCGCCATAACTAATTCAAGGAAGGCCAGTGCAGTATAATAGGACGTTATGAGCTTGATTGATTAAAGTTTACTCTTAGCGATATATTACAATGGTTACTGCTTTGCCATGAAACCTCTGTGCAATATATACCCGATAGAACGAGTAAGTGGCAGCTGTCGACCTATGACATACTTCTCCTTCTCTGAAACCTACCGTAGTCAACTGCTGGACATAGGTCTCATTTGTTCTTTTGTCATCTAGCCTCCGCCTTTCCCGGTCTCCACCAGTGACCCTTCACAAATCTTGGGTCCATTAAGTCTGAGGGCGTCTTACTCTACGCTTGCCAAGACGAGGTCTTCACTCCAGAACTCGTCTGCGCCTATAGCCATTGGCTCTGCGACATGTGACCAGGCCATTACCACAACCTTATTTTGGATTTTTCATCTTCTTTTCTTCAACCTATTGCAGTCCACTGATATCCCGGTCTTCCGCTTTTCTCATCCAGATAAGTAAAAGCATCTTACTTATTAAAATTCCATCAAATATTATATCTGCAGTAGAGCCGAGTACGAACTGTTTGGGGTACAAATTTTTTTGGTGGCCTATGAGATGAACTCAACAATTCGGATTATAGTTTATTGCACTAGTACGGACAGAAAACAGAAACCATGTTATTTTTCATACAAAATCTTGTATTCTTGACCCGTTTTGACAATCTAATTGAATATGAGCTTACGTGTATGTTGCCTTTCACACGACCTGACCTCTGACTCCGATGGCCGCAGATTGACTTATCTTGACATTTTTATAAGTTAACACGTTCACAAGGTGTACTTTGTGAATTTCACAAGACCTGTCGTTGATGGTATAAATGGAAATAAAAACTCAATATTATTTCTGTAATAACATCGTCGCGTTATAGGTTGACAGGGCTAGTCTGATAAATAAAATAATATTTCTCTTCGTTTCGCTGGTTGAATGACGTAATCGGTGGTAGATAGAATTCCATGTTTTGTATCGAGCACTGCCATTAAAAAAAACTTGTGTGATGTCCTGACTGATCCATAACTTAACCCGATACCTATCTCGTAACGCCACCTGGCTAACCTGGGTTTAACGTTGCTCAATGTGTGGACTGACGCCTCCACCGGGAGGGCTGAGGAGGAAGGCCGACACGTACCAATGTTTTTCGAATTTTGGAAAATATATGTACGTTATCCGACGCTCTTACGGTGAAGGAAACCATCGTGAGGAAAACACGAAACGAACACTACTATTTTCGAAACGATATCTGGCATTGCGTTGGATATCACTACATGGGATAAAACAAAGTCGCTTTTCCTATCCTCATATCCCTCTGTCTCTATGTGCGCTTAAATTTTTAAAACTGCGCATCGGATTTTGTTGCGTTTTTTTATAGATAGAGTCCTTCAACAGGAAGGTTTATATGTATAATAACATGTTAAAAAGTAGGGAAATACATTATTTTTGAGGTATCTAATGCGATGTCGTAAATAATTTAATTTTTGCCGCGTACTTTGCAAATGTGGGCGGGTCGCTAGTACTATATACCTCAATGTTGAAAAACCAAAAATGTACACACAAAGAAACTTAAGGGCGGATACTCGGCTTAATACTTTGTTGCGTAATAAAAGTTCCTTGTGAGTAGGGTTACCAAGACTTGTCCTGAGATCTCAGGATTGTTTTTTTTCTATGTATTACGGTCGGATTTTGCAATCCTTTTGATATCTCAAGATTTTCAATAAACGCAGGTTACATTTTAAAGATCTCTTTAATTTAAAGTTAAACCACCTAAAAGTAGTTTTATTTTCGTAACAATTGTAGTCAAATCAATAGTTACTTAAGTAGTTTATTTATCAAAAAAAAAATCATCTCCTCCACTCGGATTATTCTCATACTCTTTAAAATCTCAAGTCTTTTCTTGGATATTTAGTATTTTCTCCGGTCTTTTTCAATACGCCTGACCGTGATGGAAGCAGTATTAAAGGAAATTAATAACTGTAACTCATTATTTTCCACACTGCCCTGCGCCCGTCACCCTAGACGACAGATATTAGGTTTCTTAACTCGGTAATTTTACTAGCTACAGTGCCCCATCCTGAAACATGGAAATGCAAAGCACTCCTGTTTCACGAGACGATATCTGGCACTGCGGGTAACTACCTATACGACTCAGCATCATTAGCTGATCCCGCTATCCAAACTCTTCAACCTATCGCAGTCCATTGTTGAACATAGGTCTGCCCCATGTTGCGCCAGATATCCCGGTCCTCCGCTTTTCTCATCCAGCCTCCACCAGCGATCTTTTGCAAGTCGACGGTCCATCGGGCCGGAGGGCGTCCTACGCTACGCTTGTCAAGACGCGGTATCCACTCCAGAGCTCGTCTGCTCCAACGGCCATTGGTTCTGCGACATACGTGACCAGTCCACTGCCACAAAACGCTATCCAATGAACGCCTGCAAATATCTTGTTCCCATGAAACATACTGGGAAGTACTAAAACTGTAAATAATATGAAAACGAAAATACATAATTTTAACTATAAAATTGCAGCTTACATCACAAGAAACTAGTTTACACTGGTAAAAGTCGAGGCGTTAGGTGACCTGGCGAACTATTGGCATTTGCTTTCTTTTCTGCATACTTTCATTATAAAATTGGAGTTTAGGCAAATGGTGATCGGTCACGATAGCGCTGATAAAGATTAGCTTTCGTTAGCTGACGGCTTCTTATTTTTTTGAAAATTGAATTATATACAATAAAAATTCAAGTATTCAATTGATACTTCAAGTACTTTAAACACCAACATAAATATCAAAATATTTGAATTACCAAACACCTAGTATACACAACTGTGTGTTTGGTTGTCAACATAAATGTGTACGTCATAAAAAAAATATATATATAAAAGTACAATAGTATCTCCCCAAAGGTTTGCTGTGCACGAAGGCCTGTGGGCGGTAGAAGACTATTATAGGCTGGTGAACTCAATATGCAGTATATTGTGAGAATTCGACAATAACTTTGAGACCCAAGGTATCGGTACTTCTCCTGCCAAATACCCGCCAAAAAGTAAAGAAGAGAATAATGGTTTCAGGCACCTCATATGTTAAAATCTATAAATCCGATTAGGCTTCAGCAGGGTACATGCAAATAAACATACATAAATTATATACATACACATACATACGCTTGAAAATCATAACCGTCCTGCGGCAATCAGGTAAAAATATTTTAAAAAGTGCAGCACAAATAGCAGCTTCTTCAATCAATGAAAAGCTAAGTTCAATATTCAATACTGAAAGGTTCTTACGTAAGAATAAAAAGAGATAGGTCTCGTGAGTATCTCTCACGCAAATAGAAAGGAAATTAATTAATTATGAGCAGCCTTATAAGCAAATGTAAATACCAGTAATAACATCACCTCAGCTTCAAAATAATTTTAATAGATAGATATCTATCTATCAGGTTACATTTAGAATCTAGATAGACTCTAAATGTAACCTGACTCTTTATTGCTCACAATGAATTAAATACAAACATAAAAACCAATACAGTGGGCAAAGGCGGCCTTATCGCTACAAGCGATCTCTTCCAGGAAATCTTAGGATAAAGAAGACGAAAAATAAGTAAGGTAGTGGGCAAGAAAATAGGAAAACAAATAATATATGATATGTAATATTAATACATATAATAAAAATAAAAAAATGTACAAAATAAATAAGTACACAAATCTAATAAATATGCTATCATAAATAAATAAATTAAGATATATAAACAAATACATCCTCATAAAATACATACTACTATATAAATAATTCTCGAATTAATTACAATGTAGTGTCCAATAAATGCTGGTGGAGTCTGTTCTTAAATGTCATTACCGATTTTGCATGACGAATATCAGGCGGCAACCTGTTCCACAAAGTCGTAGCTCCTACGGTAAATATCTCTTTGAAATACCCAGAATTAGTGAACGGAGTTCTCAGCACATTATCAGACTTAGACCTAAGATCAAGAAATTGGTCTGAACCAAGAAATTGGAAACAATCTTTCAGATAGGAAAGGAAATTTCGAGGGTCATACAGAACCTTATAAATAAGATTTAATTTAAAAAGAGTTTCTTGCCGGGATCTTCTCGTTGGATGGCAGCATTCCGAACCGGTGGTAGAGTCATTAGATTTAATAAAAAAATTATATACTGTTTTGACGATTCAAAAGTATCTGTAAAGATTTATTTGAATAAAGCATTTTTCAATTTCAATTTTCAATTTTCAATTTCAATTAATAATTATGTAGATATTAAATAATTATATTAAAAATATTTTGAAGCTGAGGTGATGTTATTACATCTCCTCAGCTTCAAAATGTTACATATTAATGTACGAAAAATATTTGCGTGGACGTTATATTCGTTGCTCACCTTTGGTATAGGGTAGGCTCATTGATGTGGACTGTTGCCTTCTGAACCGGAGGGTGCAGGTTCAAATCCCGGCTCGTAACAATGTCTTTTCGATTTTTTGTAATGATATATAGTTCTAATATCCGACGCTCTTACGGCGAAGAGAAACATCGTGAGAAACCTGCGCATGCCTACGGAGAAGCTCATAGGTTGTGCGTTTAGTCGGCCAATGCAGTTGACAGAAAATCACTCATATTTCATGAGACGATATCTGGTTCTACCTTGTCGACTCAGTATCGAGTTACCCGTACAGGGTATGAGGCCTGTACGGGATGTCGCCTACCATATATAGGCGGCCTATCACCCCCGGTCGTGACGATCAATGAGCTGTGAAAAGAGGTTAGCACATATTTTTATTTATGATTGTCTTAGTTACATTTATAAAAATGAATTCTTCCTAATGTGTCGTTTAATATAAATAAAGGCTCTATTTTATAATAGAGCCTATATTTATATTAAACGACACGACTTATATTTATTATAGCCATATTATCACTGCCTCCTTAGTCAGTGATCCAAATAGATCGCTGCTTAATCCAGTGGAACCCGGGTTCGGATTCCGCGGAAGTTCGAAAGCCACGGTGTGCGATTTTTCCCAGTTCGGTTAGGATATTGCTTGCAGGCTGAATCATTTGATTGTATGAAGAGTTTTTTATTTCGAACTGAATACTGCTGTTAGCCGCAGATGGCCTTTACAGCTTCACCGGACAATTGGCGAGCGCAGATGGCTCTCAGCCTAAAAATTTACACAACGAGCCTAAGGGCGTCCCCGAATGGGAGTATGAAGAGTGTGGTGAGACCGTGCTTCAAAGCCTCTAAGCCATTGGTCCCGGCTACGATCGTAGGATGGTAGTTAAGCCATTTCGATTCGCATTGAGCCCTCCCAATCCGTAACGGATTACCTAATCTTAAAGTAAAATTAGAAGAACAAGACCTCCTCTAATGGATCATAAAAGTTAAGGTTTAAAAGGAAGTATATTTAGCATGTGTTTATCCAAAGTAAATAAAATAATTAGTTTTCGAAGGACTCCAAACCAAGATTTTCGGCGTAAATAGCATTATCACTTATACTTGCTCTAAAGACCTTGTATCAAAATTAGTTGGAGCCTAAGTTTAGGAATTCCGCCGTTAGTGAATAACTTGAACGGGAGAATCTCGAAAGAACCGAAATGTTCGAGTGTGAGATGTTTGCTTAGCCAGGGAAAAAAGAGATTTCCCAAGTGCAGTGTGCATGAGGACTAAGGAAACGACGGCATGTCCTGCACCGGTCGAGCACCGGGTAAGGCACCTAGACTCTCCGAGGACCCCTGGCAAGGCATTCTTAATGATCAAAGCTTTGAGGGATTTCTTGGTAAAGCTTGGCTGAATCGAGTTCCTAATCTGGACTTACACCCTACGTCGCAAAATAAGCGATTCGTCGTTGAATTGCGGAGTAGGTCTCCGCAGCTTGACGACGAATAGTACGACAAAAAAGGCAAAGAAGTTTTCGTGTTTGATATTTCTAGATTTAAACTCTACAGTTTTGTATGTTCTTTTATGTTCTCACGGTAAGAGAATTCGTATAAAATTAATAATAATGAGAATAAAGATCTTAAACCACATGTATGACGTAATATTGTGCAAAACATTTTACTAATTTTGCTAACACGCATTGGGGCGCCCTGTAGCCGGGGTTTTCCTTATGATATCGTTGTAATTCTTAGCCCATTGAAATAATGATCACAAAAATGAGTATTCTAAAAAAATCCTTGAAGACTTACTTATGTGAATTCAACGCTCGCGTGTAGTCAGTAAAAATCCCATTTAGAAATCATTTAAAAATAACACTAGCATAACACGAGTGCAATTAAATAATAATAACCGACCCAAAAAGGAAGCGTATAAAACAAACACGTGCGGATAATAAAAAATCGGGGTATCGATCGATTTAGGGGCGAGCCTTTAAAGGTATTACCGTTAATAGAGGCGTAACTCTAAATATAATATTTGGGTAACGGTACTTACGTTTTATTATTCAATGCGCGTAGCACCCCGATGGATTTTAAGTATTAAACACAACACGTTTTACCTTGTAATATTCGTTCAATCTAATTTATGCTGAAAATAATTCAGTACCGGTAGCGTTGTTTTTAATGTCAAAAACTGAAGCTGTGAACATAAAATATTCTGCGGCTATCACTCAAGAAGTCGTCACTTTTCTCTTAATAAACAAGATATTCTCTCTTCAACCTATCGCAGTCCACTGCTGGACATAGGTCTCCCCCATTTTGCGCCAGATATCCCGGTCCTCCGCTTTTCTCATCCAGCTTCCACCAGCGACCTTCCGCGAGTCGTCGGTCCATCGGGCCGGAGGGCGTCTTACGCTACGCTTGCCAAGACGCGGTCTCCAATCCACAACTCGTCTGCTCCAACGGCCATCGGTTCTGCGACATACGTGACCAGCCCACTGCCACGTCAACTTGCTGATCCGGCGGGCTATGTCGGTAACTTTAGTTCTCTTACGGATTAAATCATTTCTGATCTTTTCCCTAAGAGAGACTCCAAGCATAGCTCGCTCCATTGCGCGTTGAGTGACTTTGAACTTGTGAACCAATCCCGCAGTCAGATAAGACAAGATATTATAAGGATAATAATAAATGTTCCCTGCCCGTGTTACCGCTCGATAGTCGACTATCGATAGTTGGGCAAAAGCAATAGTATCGATTGGCCTATCGATAGTATCTATAAGCTTAGTTTAGGGCAATAGACATTTTTTTTTTTAAATGTTGTAATGCCCTGACAGGGTCATGTTGCAGAATGTATATTTATCAATTTAAGAACTTTATGTAACCAACATGAGCAATAAAAAAAAATGAAAATATGAATAGTATTAGTACATTGCAATACAATCGATAGTATCATCATTGAATTCAAAGCAGAGTGGTATACTTGCCATGTTTATTGATGCCAAATTCCCATCAATCGGGCAGCTTAAACACATCTATATTTGGTGTAGCGGACGACCCATTTGGTATTGTGGTTGAGACGTCGGCTGCAACACTAAGGGATCCGGGTTCGATCTCCGGGCAGTACAAACTATTTGTAATGATCTGGGTGTTTTTTGTATAATATGTTTGTTTACAAAAACAATGTATATAAGTATGATTATCCGTTGTTTAGTACCCATAATACAGGCTTCACGCTTAACTTGGGGCTAGATGGCGCTGTGTAATATCAGTGTATATTTATTATATTATTATTATCATATCAGTACCGAAATAATAATCGTATAATCAATACCAAACACGCACTTATAAAGTAACAGTCAAAATTCCTCAAACTAATACAAAATGAGGATATTTATTGCTGTTTCCCTTAGTTACCACTTTCGACACCTATTGGATATATTAAGGGTTATGGTATTCTATACGTGAGCCGCCTACACACCACAAAGCTCATGATAATGCTAAAGATATTAATATATTCGTATCAAATACGAATATGAGAAACGTGACAGTATTTTTTATTGTCATTTCTATATTTTCCAATTAATTTTTAATCAAAAAAGAAGATACTCGTTTTAACTTATGCATTATATTATTATAATAATGTCACCCAGTCACATAGTTTTCTAAATTAACATCTGCGAATTCTGTGTGTACGTACTACTTGAAATAAATTCATTAGTAATGGTAAAATAACGGTAAATATATAATAGGTTTCTTTTTTAGTTTTTAACACGTCCGTTAGAATTAATTGAAAAGGATCAATTTCCTACCTCGATATAAAAGTTCAAAACGCCGTATTAACCCCTAACCCCTAGTTCTTTAAGAATAATTAAAGTCTTTTTGAGACTATTGAATCCGTTATTTATTTATAGTTCAGGACTAATACCACCACGTTATCTGTCAAAAGCGTCAGAACTTTCCTGAACATTCATTGTTAGGGAGACAATTACCTTCCCGTTTTTTATGGACGTGGACTATCCCTTTGGGAAATAAGTCATCATGGTCATAGCTCAGTATGTTTGTAACACTTTATTTCATAAGACTATAATTCGTGACATGATAATACATCTTAGTGCAGTTCACGAAAATCATGTTGATAAATCGTCATGCCATCTTTGTGTTGCAAAATTGTGCGTGCTACGAGATACGAAGTTAATCTGTCCATTGATTTATTCATAACGGAAAGATGGGGTACTTCGGGTCTGAATGATTGTTTTATTTAGGGCAGTACTTAATTCTTAAAATAGGAACAGTTTGGCAAAGTATCCTAGAATAAAAAAATAGAGACAATTGCGAATTTCAAAACTTGTAATATTTTAAGTATCCGCAGTATTTTTCCGTTCCGTCGTTTATCAACCAATCATAGCCAGTTCAACAGAAGAGTTATGGAATACAGATAGTGTCTTGGCATGACTAACGAGTGGAAGAGAAGACGTCTTCAGACCCGGTGAACCGATCACTTATAAACATTTTAAGACAGAGCTACGAGTATCAGCCCTCGCCACTTGGCCGGTGAAGCCGAAAAGGCCATCTGCGACCATCAGTTAGTCAGCTCGAAATAAAGAAAGGCGGAGGTAATACAATAAACCGAGGATCAGCATATCAAAGAGAGACATTTTGTATGCATCATTCTGAAATTCTTACTTATATTAGTAACCATGAATCTTAAAATCGATGCGCTCACGAATTGCTCGTCGAAAGTGCAAAAGCCATCTGAAGCATAGGCTTAACTTACTTACTATTATATTATTTACTGCTATAGAGCAGTATTGAGTTAGATAAAACAAAACCAAATTCGAGATTCAAATTTACTGTACAACTAATTCGGCAAGTGTAACATAAAAATATACCGAACACAGTTTTAAAAGTACTTGGGATAATATTCATGTTCAGAAGACTTAATGACTTTATTTAAATACTTGTACAACATTGTTGTTGTTAGCAACAAGAAAGTCATTCATTCGGTATTAACTAACATTACCGCAGAACTTTTGAGTAAAATATCCATAAAATTGGATTTTTCTTTCATGGATACTAAAATTCGTACTTGGACTTTAATTTCCATAAGGCCTCATTGATATTGCGTGGGCGTACTTATATTTTCTCTTGAGTCCATTCAAACAAATTCCATTTACAACAACAATACCTCTTGTACGATATCATAAGAGTCCCAATTAGTAGTTGAGATTATGGTTCTTTACATTTATGCCTTCTTTCTATTATAAGATTCGCAACCAAGCTAAAACGGGCATTTTAGTTGGCCTCTGTAACGGTAAGTTTGAAAACAGATCATTAATTGACTTCAATATATCGGTTCTCCAGTGTGTGGTTAGATACAATATTCGATTTACCAGTAAGTGATATCTTTGTTATTTTATTTAAATGCGTGTTGAAGAAACTTCTCCCTCTTCAACCGATTATCAAGATCCATCCAGGAAAGGACAACATAGTTCGAGTTTGCGACATCAAGACCAGGAAGGGTGTCATTCAGAGAGGCTACAACAACATCTGTCCTCTTCCACTTCAATGTTGAAGAAACTTCTCCCTCTTCAACCGGGGCAGTATGTTGCGTCATCAGCGCATCATCGCGGCGCGGGGGGCAGGGGACGAGAGCGCTCCCCACTGCGAAGTGCGACCACTTATCGTCCGTCCGTCCTTGCTTGTCCATGTGTATACTGTATCACATTTTTTGACTAAGTATATTTTCTATTCAGACCAGCGCCTACTTTTATTCCAAAATACATCCACAAAAACACATACGCAACAAAGAGCGCTCTCGTCCCCTGCCCCCCGCGCCACGATGATGCGCTGATGACGCAACAATGCGTGACCCTTAGATAAACAATAAATAAATAAATATCCACTGACATTCACACAGCGCCATCTAGCCCCAAGTTAAGCGTAAAACCTGTATTATGGGTACCTACTAAACAACGGATAAACATACTTATATACTTTTTTTTTGTAAATACATACATATTATACATAGAAAACACCCAGACACAAATGTTTGTACTGCCCGGGGATCGAACCCGGAACCCTTGGTGTTGCAGTCGACCTCTCAACCGCAACACCAAATGGGTCGTCTAATAAACTAAAACACACAATATCACTAAAAAATATCCGCGATAAAAGTCTGCCCATCACGTCAGTTGGGCAGAATTTTCATTCATTCACGTCGCTCGCTACGTGACATAGTGTCACATTTTGTACTCTTTATATGAAGCGTTAGAGTCAAAACTGAAATAAATAATTTTACGTTCTAAATATAAAAATAACTTTACGTTGGTGTCATGCGGCTTGGACTTTTTTTGGTTGACTTTTCTTCATAATTTTGCATCTAGTTAGCTTATTTCATTCTATAGGAGAGCTACAAAACATTAATGAAAAATTAGTGAAGATATGACTACGCACTTTAAATAAATCCATAAAGCCTACCGTCTTCAGTTACGTGCAAAGATATTATGAGTAGGGTATGCAATGTGAGGATACTTATAAATAAATAATCTTTATTGAAACCAAATTACATGTTTTCTAGTTACTATACGTTAAACTGCAATAGTCAAAGACTGTGTCGCAGATGCTAGCGCCCACCTCACAATAACGGTGTTCAGACAGGAGCTTTATATAATATAACATTCTTATTAAATAGTAATAACGAACAAAGACAAAAGTATCTGCATAATAATATTTATGAAAGTAAGAAAGATATGTGTGGGTGAAAGTGCTGTTGTAATAGTTTAAGTTTGCGTCGTGTTATGTGTGTGTGTATGTGTGTGTGTGTGTGTGTGTGTGTGTGTGTGTGGTGTGTGTGTGGTGTGTGTGTGTGTGTGTGTGTGTGTGTTTGTGTGTGTGTGTGTATGTGTGTGTGCGTATGTGTGTGTGTATGTATGCACATGTGTGTGTGTATGTATGTACAGATTCTACTTATTAAGGCCTCAACTCTATTATAGTCGAGCTTAGGAGATATTCTTTTAAGATAATGTTGCATTTGAATAGAGGCATTGAATATATATTTAACTCTTTATTTAATCTATTATATATAGCGAGGAAAGTAATCATAATGGTGCTTTGCAATACCAGCCGGTAGTCGTTGTAGTAACACTTTATCTTTCTTCTTTTGTTGGCAAAGAGATCAGGAACAAATACTAGGATTTGTGTTTACAAAAACAGTATTCAAAATAATAATTTTCTTATGGAAAGAACCTGCCAGAAATCAAAGATTTGTTTGTCGGATATCTGTTCGGTTTGTAAGCCATCATTTTCAAGACTGCCCTTTGTGCTCTTTCAAGCTGAATGATTTAGTCTTTCCAGCTGCACCCCTTATGGCAAAAACATATTACGGGTTATCTGGACGCACAGTATATGCACTGCTTATTTGTGTAAGTGGAGTGCACGCAACTGCCCGCCTTGTTCCCCTCGGTGGTGAGGTATTTAGAGCCGATGATGATGAATAAGAGAAATCCCCGTTCGTTTCTATAGTTTTTGTCCCTAAGCGGCCTCTTACGACACTCGCGGGAAAAGAATGAGTGGTGTATAGGTCTTAGTCGTCCACGCGGGCCCAGTGCGGATTCGCCGACTTCAAGTTCCTTTTGTTTCTTCGTAGGCGTGTGCGCAGGTTTTGTATAAACGCAGGGTTTTTCGAACTTTCGAAATTATCGAAAATTCGAAAAGGCATTTGAACGAGACGGGATTTTAACCTGCACCCTCCAGATCGGAAGGCAACAGTCCACACCAATGAGCCACCGACTCTTTTTCTCTCTCCCCAAAGCTATGCTATTTTGATCGTAAAAATTGCACTCAGACAGGAATAAGTAGAGTAAAGGACGTAAGTTCCGAACCTCGTTTTGAACACATACAGATGTTTTACTGATTCTTGACTCGATAGTGTTGCTCGACACCGAGTCCGGTACTGTCTATATTTCGAACAAACATTGATCCCAGAACCGGAACTTTTAATTAGTTTTGTTTATATCAGAACCCTCACAGCATTGTTAATAACTTTTCTCGTTTAATTTAGTTTGAAAGTTAATCATAATAGGTCACCAGGAGAGAACAGCAATGACCGCTTTTGTAAATTGGAACTTTTTTTCTCGAAAATAATAGGAAAGGTCTTAAAATCTTCCCGACAAGTTGGTCTTGGCATGAATTTGGACAAGACGAAGTCATGTACAATGATCATGTTATGCCACAACCAGTATACGTCAATAGCGTCCTTCAAGAGTTTGTGCAAGAATACGTTTACATGGCCAAACTATCCAACTTCGCCGGCATAATTTCGAGAAGGAAACTAGAGGAAGGATTCAGTTTTGATGGGCGGCATTCGGCAAGTTGCGTCTTCACGTCGAAGATTCCGCAATGATTAAAGACAAAAGTCTTTCAACAATGCGTCCTACCCGTACTAACATACGCAGCTGATTCATGGCCACTGACTGCGGGATTGATTCACAAATTTAAAGTTACGCAACGGGCAATGGAGCGATCTATGCTCGGGTCTCTCTAAAGGATAAAATGATGTTATCCGCAAGATAACTAAAGTTACCTACAAAGCTAGCCGGATCAGCAAATTGAAATGGCAGTGGTCCGGTAACATATATCGCAGAACCGATAGCAGACAAATTCCGGAGTGGAGACTGCGTCTTAGCGAGCGTAGCGTAGGACGCCCTTCGGCCCGATGACTTGCGAAAGGTTACAGGTAGAGGCTGGATGAGGAAAGCGGATGACCGGGATATCTGGCGCAAAATTGTGGAGACCTATGTCCGGCAGTGGACATAGGTATACAAATGGAGAATTGTGGTTGAAATATTAAAGTTTTCCTAATTTGCTTTTACCACAACGCTCTTACTCTTCTCTCCTACTAGAGTATCTTATATATCTCTTATATTTCATCATTATGATGATGATGATGATGAAATTTACAAATAAAATATCTAATAAATTATTTATAACATTTTTATAAAAGAAAACTCAGGCAGTTAATGAAATGAAATTACAGTTTAAATTACATTTTGAAGACTCTTAATTGATTATCAAACAGTGTAACTGATAAAGGGAAATTACAAAAGGTATTTATTCAAAAGGCCTTTGAAAAATTAGTGAAAAAGGCAGGTTTGCCTATTTTATCCTTTGGGAATGATGGAATTAAATAATGAAAAACAAAATGTAAAACGTCGCTTTTTCCCTTATCGGAAAATCGCATGGTATTCTGTTACAGCTATCAAAATTTAAAGAGTATTTTGCAGGAATATTCTGACAATTTTTATATACTTACTTCTCATATATGATATAGGCCTTAAGTATATTAAGTTTATGTAAATTCTTTATATAAATCATAAATATCCACTGACATTCGCACAGCACCATCTAGTCCCAAACTTAGTATTTAGGCTGCATTATGGGTACTAAACAACGGATAAACATACTTATATATAATATGTCCATGCAAACAAATGTTTGTACTGTCCGGGGTTTGAGCCGACGTCTCAACCAATTCACCCCTCACATTTTGTCATTAATACTGATAGAAAATATATTTTTTAATTTTTCAGTTATAATATCTCACATGAACGAACTAATTGAATTTGTTATCTGTTTACCATTGTATAGAACTTTACCTGGATTATTTATAAGTAAATCTAAAAACGATGTACCATGAAAACCAATGAAATTCCAATATTCTAAAGCATTAATCTGACTAAAGAAATAAGAAAAGATACGATGCTTTTTTCTTAGCAAATACACTCGAATTGCATTGCTATTTGATTTTCTCAGTGATTTGTATGACAACACAAGATTGTATCCACTCTTCAAGATATATGATTAAGACCTAGGGAACTATTGAAAAACATATAGGCGATGGTTCTTTAAGGATTTAGGTACTCACTATATAAAATTTACACCAATCATTGTATAGTTCAGTTAATTGTGACCAATTGACATGGATTATTTCTCATTTATTGAAATAATTTCCTATCTAATGTTGACGTTTCGGGGACTTTGCAGTTACCGTGGGTGCTTAAATTGTAAACTATTTTAATAATATGAATTTCCATCCATGAAATTAGTTTCTTTCATTCAACTCATATAGTTCCAAATGTATGTACGAGTATCTCGCAATGTAGGATTTTTTTAATATAATACCGTTTCGAATCGACATTGAAATAATAATATTTCCATAATTTCACTAATAAAAACATGAAAAATGCTACTTATCTTACTTAGCATGGTAAACGTGTAAATAAAATTGACATGTAAATATTTTCTTGTCTTTTTTATAAAACCTCCTAGGGAATTCAATAATTCGTGTTTTTGTACACAAAGCAAAATACCTTTTTCGTATAGAATGTCGTTCTATTGAAGATAAAGGGAATCGCAAAGATTTTATTGAACTGCTGGTATTCAGTATTCGTCGATGTATTGCGGCTCACTTTTATTGCTTTTAGCACCATGTTTTTGCGATTTAACCCTTTGACCGCTAGAGAAGCCTTAAAGCTCACAAACAATAGATTTTCCATTGTGTGAGGATTCCTTGACCGCCAGGAATCTTTTAACAGGTTGATGACATGAAAAAGTCAAATGCTGTAGCCTGAAAACCTTTATATTCCCAATAATACGATGATTTCAGTTATAAGTGATAACAAACGTACATAGTATCTATTATTAAATGATTTGATTGATGATTAACTTTAAATACATTTATTAGTACATTTAATCTTAGTGTTACAATAAGAGTGTTTCCTGCGCGTAATGTATGTTAAGAACGAGATATTAGTGACGTGACACCACTCTTCAATTGATAAGGGATGGGTAGCGTTGGTAATTTCTTTTCCGTCTAACACTTTATATTTATATGATATTTAGCCAATTGTTTTTATTTATTAATATTCTACTTAAATCATAGTATATGTGTACATAGGTCTATCGATAGTATTGTTTGAGCTATAATCAAATTTAAAAAATAAAGTAAATAATGTTTTTATTATTAATTATATAAAGGCTTTAAATGACAGACAGAAAATAAAATATATGTAAATAGTTTTAGGTATATTTTTGGATAGCTCATTTTGTTATTGTTCAAATAGCTTATTAAATTAATAGGTTGTTATTATATAAATCGGTGAGTTAGTTGAGCTATAAGTTTCTTAGTTGCTAAAGCTATAAATAGCTTAGTTGGTTAAGCTATATATAACTTGGTTAAGTTACAAATAACTAAGTTAGTTAAGCTATTAGTAACTGATATAGTAAAGTGAAAACAATTAATTTGTTGAGCTACGAGTATTAATTGATTGGAAAGGCTATAAATCTCTGAGTTGTTAAATTGTTAATAACTAAGAGATTTAGCCTTTCTAAGTTGGCACTTCTCAAAACAGAAAACTGCAATAAACGTAGGTAATAAAAATATTACATCTATTACGTCTACAGTACAGTCACTGAAAAGAGCTATATTTTCATAATATCTCAGAAGCAAAATCGGAAACATGCGTGTTTAAGTGTTCAAAATTATAGAAGCAGAATTGTTAAACAACAACATGATAATTGTTCCAGCAAATAAAATATTATTTATTATCTCTACAACTCACGTGTGAAGCCGCAATGAGAACCAAGCTGGCCGATGTCTGAGTGGCGCAAGCGGCGCAGGGGCGGCAGGTCGGAGCGCTGACAGCGCATGTTTGACCACACGTGTGCTGATGGCGAATACTGCCGCCATGGCGAGCACGCACAGCCCGCCTAGCACTGCCCACAGCAACTAAAGCCAATGTCGAAATCCATTTATTAACCCTCGACGCAAAAACGACGGGGTGCTATAAGTTTGACTTGCCCCCCGATGCAAAAACGACGGGTGTGTGTGTGTGTGACAGCGCATGCTTTACGACACGTGTGCTGATGGCGAACACTGCAGCTATGGCGAGCACGCACAGCCTGCCTAGCACGCCCACAGCAACTAAAGTCAATGTCGAAATATATTCATTAACCCCCGTTGTAAAACGACGGGGTGGTATAAGTTTCATTTGTCTATGAGTGTGTGGTGTGTGTGTGTGACAGCGCATGTTTTACGACACGTGTGCTGATAGCGAACACTGCCGCCATAGCGAGCACGCGCAGCCTGTCTAGCACCACCCACAGCAACTAAAGCCAATGTTGAAATACATTCATTAACCTCCGATGCAAAAACGTGTGTTTGTGTGTGTGACAGCGCATGCTTTACGACACGTGTGCTGATGGTGAGCACGCACAGCCCGCCTAGCACCGCCCACAGCAACTAAAGTCAGTGTCGAAATACATTCGTTAACCCCTGACGCAAAATGACAGGGTGTCATAAGTTTGACTTGTCTGTGTGTGTGTGTGCATGCGTGTGCGTGTGCCTGTGTATGTGTGTATGTGTGTCTGTGGCATCGTAGCTCCCAAATGGGTTAACCGATTTCGTTTTTTTTTAATTCAACCAGGTTTACTAAAAGCACTAAGTGGTAGAATCGATACTGAGTCTAGGTAGGCACCACTGTGGTAATATCGTCCCGTGAAAAAAGAGTGTTATGTCCTTTTTTGTTTCGGAATGTGAGCACTGTAGTTAGTGAAATACTGGGTTTAAGCTCACTTCAGCTGGAAAGTGTCCTACACCACGTTTCCAAGTTCCTATGCTATGCTTGTTAATCTAATTGACTTTTTCAATTTCTTTGGAATTAAATTAAGCTACCTATTTTCAGAAAAAAATATCTTTGTACGATGGTTTTATCTGTTATACCACGAACAAGTAGACGACGACGTTTTATGTGGTTGTTTTCTTAAAGATACAGAATCTTTTTTCAAATAGTATTTTGTTAAACGCAAGTTACAACAATACATTTTGTCGTTTATTGTGCATCCATGCAGTATTACTGCTGTGCCTTTTAAAATAAGATAATTATGAATGGAAATTTTGTATCATATAGGTACACGTAGGTACTTACGTATGAAGTCAACTGTCTTGTATGAGAATCGGAAGGATCTGAAACAAAAATATAATATTGTCACCAACTTACGAGAATAACAAAAAACTATTTACACAGTTATTTTTATGAACTGTCAAATAGGAATGTTTCCATATATTTTGTATGAGCGTTTATAGTGATATGTGACGTCATTATAATTAATTGACCTTATATCTATTGGTTTTAATGTATTGAAAAAACAATACTGCAAATAAACAAAAGTGATAAATGAAACTAAGAAAAAAAATAAGAAGCGTTTTTATAAAAAAATAAAGTTTGATATTTTATTGCGGATGGTTGAAGCTACCAGATTAAAGCCCAATTTCCCAATGGCTAAATTGTGAGGAGTATGGAAGATTTGAGGTTCTGAAGCAATTAGGCATTAAATAAAGCCTCACTATATCAAATCCTCACCATAAGCTGTAGCGTTGCCAGCAGGCCCCATACACCCTCTTTCGTCCACCAAATTGACCCGCGCCAACAATTTCACATCCAATACAATTTTGTTGTCTTTGACTGTAATGATTCTCTCGACGCCTTTCCCAGGGATCCCCACGACGGGCAGAAGTAGCCAACGTAGGTGGTCTCCATCAACCACCTTGCCGTCAGTGTCTACGTATTTGCTAATGGTATTTGCGAACCATGGTGATGGGTGAGCGTCGGTCACCATTTGTTTTCCTATGCTGTGAACAAATATCTCAACTGTTTAAAAGGTTATTTTTATTGTCTAATGCAGTTCTGTCGGCCGCTGATGGCATTATTAGCTTTAAGACAGGTAAAGACAAGTTAAAAAAATCTTTATTCCACATAAGAAAACCAACTATCACACTAAAAGTAATAAGAAAAGACATTTGGGTGAAAGAATAATGCGTATTCGTAGCTTTACCGGGTAAGTGGCGAGCGCAAATGGCTTTTAGGCTTAAACAGTTTCATGATAAGCCAAAGGGCTTAAAGGCGATGTGGGGCGTATTTACATTTTAGTTTTCGTATCGCATTATTTCGATTTGCTAAATAACTTGTAAAATCAAATTAAAATAAACATAATTCTGAAGTTTAATGGGACAATGGAATAAGTAATTTCACGAAGTTTCATAATTAATTGACCGAAATTGCAGGAGCACAAGGCTTGGGCAAATATTGAATATGAACACAAACAAACTTTGTGTTCATTTTCAATAAATGACGTCTTCCTTTTTCGAATCAAAAGATTCAATCTTACTCATACAACAAAAAAGTACTCTTGCAATACCACGGAACGACTAAAAATATGCATTTGACGTAGTGATGTGCCGAGTCTGCTATTTTTGTTACTCGAGTATTTTAGTACTTATAAAAAAAAGAATCGAGTAAGAGCTCGAGTCTAGGGGATCAATAAAGTACTAGAGTCAAAATTAAGTACTAGAATCAAAAGAATGTACTCAAGTCAAATTAAGTACTTAAGTCAACTTATAGTACTCAACTCACGGTAAATTCATCGAGCACCTTTTGTACCAAGCAGTTAATTTAAAAACATACAGAAATTTGGAATCGACTAATAAATTATATACAACTACGTACGACAATACTGAACTATAAGTTTACTAATAAAAAATAGATTAAGCTAAAGCCTAAAGCTCAAGCTCACCTGCGGCGAAGGCAATGACCGACTGTCGTTGACGGAAATGTCCCCATGTATGACCACCACGTATTGTGTTACGTCACTGGCCTATTACTATGACATTATATATATTATTTATATATTACATTATATTATTACTATACATTTAAGTTTAAAATGCTCATTAACAGAAACTTACCTAACAACATAGCTCTGTTTCAGCAGGTCCCTTGGCAGTCTCTGAGGATACTGCGGCGACGGCAATGACCAACTGACGTTGACGTAAATGTCCCCATGTATGACCACCACGTTAGCTGTCACTAAAGGCGAGGGGAGACGGGGGGAGTGTGCGCAAGAGCATACGCCAGCTACACATTCTGTAACAAAAGATACATAACCAATGTAGTGTAACATGTGGCTAAGTCATTTGCATCAGAATATTTAGG
Organism: Leucinodes orbonalis; assembly: GCA_019425675.1. Taxonomy (NCBI): domain Eukaryota; kingdom Metazoa; phylum Arthropoda; class Insecta; order Lepidoptera; family Crambidae; genus Leucinodes; species Leucinodes orbonalis. The sequence goes on along the minus strand of PQWD01000866.1, from coordinate 54,201 downwards.
AATGTAGTTTTGAATCTTCATTTTTTTTTGTTTTTCTCACTGGCTTGTCATGGTTACCTTGACGTATGTGCTATTGATAAATAATTTGCGAATACCTCAATAGCTTAGACATAACTTGTGATTCAACAAATTATATTAGTGCTGTTGGTATTCTGAATAAAATAAAATAAATAAATAGTAGGTAAGTAGTTGACAACCTCAAAATTAAGAAAATGTGTTTAAATGTGAACGTTTTCTTTGAAATAATATAGGAAATTTGTTTATAACAGTACACACATACGAAGATTAAGTTCGATTTTTATGGTATGTTGACTAGGTAGTTTTTGGCCTTTTTTATTTATATCAACTTAGACACCAATTCAATATCCGAAAACTATCAAAATAATGTTGCATGTCTACAGAAATAACTCTACCTAAATGCGACCTGTATCTTTATTGAATAATACTTAATTAAGATACATTAATCATAATATCCTTTGAACAACTCGTGACATATAAAATACCTTCACACAGAATACCGTACCCGGCGATATTCGATTCAATCTAGAACTCGACGGGTCCGGATATTGAAGGATCTGGCGAATTACTGGGCACAAAGAACTTCCTTAATTGTTGAAATTGCTTACATCTTTTACTTGAAGTGATTTTATGCCTTACTATATTAAAGAAATAAAATGGGAAGATAACCTCAAAATAGCAGGTAGCGCGTGATAAGAGTCCCGTGGAAGTCATTAGAGGAGGCCTACGCCAAGAGCTAAACTATCCCTTCTGCAGGACATCTGATTAACATGTGCAGCCAGAATATCAGTGCTGCAGTAGTTTCCTTACTACTACAGTTTATGCTGAGGCTTCACCAGATTGGCCACTGGATTGTAAGAAATGATTTACCTTTTGTTTTTGTCTCACTCTATTTGTATTTTTTTCTCTCTCCAGTTATTGTATTGTAAATATTTGTGGCCAATAAAAATGTTTCTTTCATGCTTTCTTATTAACAACGTTTAAAAAATAAAATATAGGTGAGCAAGAATATAGGCTTCCTTAACAAAACTTTTTTTGTGACGCCGTAGTATCTATACCTATATGGGTGATGGATATTTCGTATACTTAATAATGAAAAGGTGTTCCTTGATTTTACCATTATAAGCGCGTGTTCGGCATTTAAACGCTTGAGCAGATGTTTTCGTCAAATAAATGGTTGACACATTAAATAACATAAAAGAATCTACAAATTTATTTATATTATTCTGCGAAAATTATTATTAAGGAAATACAAGTGTCCAGACCAACAACTCTATTCAGTAGAGATGAGTATGGCTTTATGAAATAAAATACATAATCATTAAGATATAAAAAAATAGTAATATAGAAGTTTCAACAAGATTCGTACTCAACTAACTAAGTACTCGTATTTAAAAAAATAAGCACAATTTGGCATTAAGTTTTTTATTAAAATAAATATGGTTTGTTACAAAATAGCTATGTATATTATCATGCTAAATTCAAAATAATATTTTGTCACAATTCACATCACGTCATCTTGTGCCAATTTGAAACAACATCGACCAATCATAGAGCAGTGCCGCATTTTGAAGAAGCGTATAATTAAAAGTGATTGGTCAAAAACTTAGAAAAGCTCGAGAAATCTTACGTAGGTAATTTGATCTAAGGGCATTTACCCAAAGTGCTCACTGGTAAAGAGGGGTCTGATAACATACTTATAGGCTTACCATCTAACTGTACAATTTTCTCAGCAACACTCCGCCCGTCCCATGGGTGCGCGGTAAGAGTGACAGCGTACGCGCATCCCGGCCTTACTGCGCAGGACTCCGCTACTGAGTTGGCAAACGCCGGCACCACCCACCAGAGGGTGTCCTGCAACACATGATTCTCTTTAGATTTCATTTTCATGTAAGACTAGCTGTGCTTCGCGGTATTACTACAGGCGTGCGCGAGTTTTCTCACGATGTTTTTCTTCAACGCAAGAGCTTTGGATAACGTTCATATAATTTCGAAAATTCGACAACACATTGGTACTTGGCGGTGTTTGAACCTGTGCCCTCTCGGTAGGAAGGCAATAGTCAGATGAATAGAAATATTAATTAAGTTTACAGCGTGAGGCGACTAGCTAGACAACTCTGTGTTCACTTCACTTGACATAGTTCTCTTATTCAGGCCATGGGAAGGTGGTGGGATAGGTTTCTTATTTATAGCGCTTTAAACTACCACACGGGCCCAGTGCAGATTGGCTGGTGATAACGCTTAACATACTTAGATGGCAGCCGGGAGCAAGAGCGTCTCATTGGTGTGGACTGATGCCTTGCGATCTGGAGGGTGCAGGTTCAAATCTTGCCACGTACCAAATTCGAAAATTATATATACGTTAATCCGACGCTCTTATGGTGAAGGAAAACATCGCGAGGAAACCCGCGCACGCATATAAACGAAAATAACACCCCAAAGTTGCTGATACTCGTGTTGTAGCCAGGTCAACTCCTATCCATATAACAACGCCCTTAATAAGTTTTGAATAGCAACGGGATGGAGCCGAGGATATTATATTACAAAAACAATGAAGTATTCTAACCAACATTGAAAATGACACGTGTTGTCGTTAATTTTGCATCAAATTTCAAAAAGAGAATCTTTTCCAAAGTTATAGGCGTAATTAATACATCTTATTTTATATGGCACTAGCTGTTTCCCACGGTATTGCCCGCGTTATAAGATATTCTCCCGAAGTAAAACATAACCTAAAATCACTTCGTTACGTCACGCGACGCGCGGCCGCCGCGCGGTAAAACATTGATTTATTTTTCCAATAAAAAAAGTATGGTCTAAAATGAAAATAGCCTATGTTTTTCCTTATTACATCAGCTTCCTGCCAAAAAAGTCCCGTCTAAATCCATCAAGCTGTTTTAGAGATGACGCGGAATAAACAGACAGACAAAATTTTAAAATGATTATATTTTGGCATATGTACCATATATATATCTTATGCAAAAAAAAATATATTTCAATATTTCAAACAGACACTCCTATTTTATTCATATGTAAAAGATAACAAAATAAATAAATAAACAGACAACTGCATCCGTGGCCAACTGGGTACAGCTCGAGCTTAAGGGTGTCACAGAGTGGGACGCGAACCTCGGCTAAAGGCGTTGCAGGGCGAGGTAAAAATAATTTTGGAGAGAAAAATGACCGAGCACGTGCCGGTAGCGCGAAGGTGTTTTCTATGTATAATATGTATGTATTTAAAAAAAATATATATATAAGTATGTTTATCCGTTGTTTAGTACCCATAATACAGGCTTCACGCTTAACATAGAACTAGATGGCGCTGTGTGAATGTCAGTGGATATTTAATTATTTATTTAGCTTTGTTCTACAACCATCTTACTATGTAGAAATAAGAAGCACTACTTACCCCGGGAATGTTATATTCGTAGCACATGAGCGGTGTGTTACAGTCCACTGTATCCGTCACACTGCGGACTTCTAGTGAGTAGTCTTTGGCTGGGTTATCTGTAGAGACCAAACAATTTTTCATCTTCATCAACTTATTAAACGTCCACACCGAACGGCACGAGCCTAAAAAGGTGTACGAATGTACGCTTTAGTCGTCCACGCAAACCCAGTGCGGATTGGACGCCTTCACGTACAACCTTTGACTTCGCAGGCGTGCACAGGATTTCTCACGATGTTTTCTTTCACCGTAAGAGCGTTGGATAACGTACGGTTCAAGGTACTCTTTTTTCACTTACACCTATGAAATAAAATTACTAGTAAATACATTTGTTGTAAATACAACTACGGCCTAATCACCCTATACGGTTAGGCTCGTGCCCCTCGGTGGGGACGTTTAATGAGCTGATGATGATGATGATGACATTTGGTGTAGGGTGGTTCAGACGTATGTCGTTGTCGTCAATTTTTGGTATCTAGGAATAACATTTCTATGTATGTGTGCCTATCTACTGCTGGGTTTAGGGTCTCCGCCATGATATTAAAGAATGGAAAAG
>PQWD01000866.1:20753-48146 GCA_019425675.1 Leucinodes orbonalis | reverse complement strand
TGGATAGGTGAGAAGTTTCGTGTCATTTTGGTATGATAACTTCTTCATGTTCATGTTAGGTACGTGAAGATGAGATATTGTATACACGGTGCGAGGATTAGGATTTGATTGTAGTAAATACAGTTCAAATGAGAGAGCACTACTAACCATTGTTTAGTACTGCATAAATTGTCGACCCATTTGGTGTAATGGTCGAAACGTTCGCCTCACTACTCCAGGAGGGTTTAGGGTGATGCCCGGGCAGTACAAACATTTGTGTGCATGAACATGTCTGTTTGTATTATTCTGGGTGTTTCACATGTATAATATATTTGTATTTACAAAAAAATGTATATAACAATGTTTATTAGTTGTATAGTACTCATACTACAGGCTTAGCCTGGGGCTAGATGGCACTGTGTGAAGGTCAGTGGATATTTATTATCTAGTATAAAATGTGAAACCCTCTTATACCCTAATAACATTTCAGTTTTCATATTACCTATAGGTGGACTCCAAGACACGTTGAACATTAACTCATGGTCAGAGTCTTTCAGTGGCATGGGAAACACTTCCACATCTCGAGGCACGCTTGCGTACTGAACCGGGTTCTCTTCAGGGGGGACTGTGCTCTGATCCTGAAACAATTGGAACGTGAATACTACTTCTTAACCCGGGGTCATTTTTTTTTATCGAACAGGAGGCAAACGAGCATACGGTTAACTCTGATGGTAAGTGAAACACGCCCATGAACATTTGCAGACATCTGGTTCCAGAAATCGGCGTTGCCGCCTTTAAACAGTGTGTAGCCCTTTTTTTTTAAGGACGCCAGGTCGTATCGCCTCCGACATATGTTTCCAGAGGAAATTCATTCCACAGTTTTGTGTAACGTGCAAAAAATGACGGCCGAAAGAACTGTGGAAAGATCCTCCATATCCAGTGGTGAGGATGAAATTGAGTTCTTATCAGATGTACGGTGGTGAACTCTGCTGCAGGAATAAAGCCGCGCACAGCTCTATCTTGGCACTCCCGTGATACAAGCGGTAGAGAATGCAAAGAGATGCACAATCTCTGCGCAAACTCAAAAGGTCCAGCTGATCAGTAAGATCTGAGTCGTCGACGATTCGAGCCGCTCTCTTTTGGATGCGGTCAAGAGGAAGAAGTTGGTATTCCGGATCGAAATTGTGTAATTATTGGTTTAAGCGAATCAATTTCTTATGATTCAAAAATGCACAATTTGATAGGCATAATTATGTTTTGTTTGGTTTATTTGTTAAATTTTAAATCTACCACATACATTTTCAAAATCCGCGAATGTAACTATGTACGTTTATAAGCTGCATAGTTCATTGCTCCTTGTCTTGATTGGCGCTTGATGGCATGCTGGTGGATACATAAATGTTTTATTTATTTTCCATTTTATTTATTTCGGCGCGTAATCAAGATAATATCGCTTTATATAAGATAAAGCGATATTATCTTGAGAGTGCAGAACATTTTAAAAAACTTACGATCAGCGGTTTGTGAAAATTGTGGTCCATGTCAACTTCTGACACCAATTTGGTTGGATATAAATCTGCAAGGTCTTGTGTTACGCACTTAACTATTATTACACTTAATATTAGTTGAATCATTTTCTTGATAATATCACTACTCTACTTTCACTTAAACGTAAGCATTTTTACTGATAACAATGTAATTCGGCCAATTTTCAATATAGTCACGACTTGTAACATTCAATAGTGTCATATTATTTCAACACATTAAAATCAATATCCGTCCACAAATCATCATTGACTCTGTTTTAGATAGCACTTGTGTTCCTTGAATTCATTTCAGATTTGTCCTTAAAAGTAACAACATGCACTAAACGTTTCAATTCATAAGACTTAAGGGCCCGTTTACATTTAACGTACGCGAGATTGACAAAACATGTTTTGTGCCAATAAAAAATCTGATTGAAAGTGCTTGGTACGTATCGCAAATAGAATTGAATACCGATTATCCGATACGGCTATCAATTTCGGAACAATCTACCGATATGTGTGTATTGCATGGATGTGACGTCACTTAAGCACTAAAAGATAATGAAGATAAAGCATTCTGAGTAAATGTAAGTTTACATCTTCGTTTTCAAGGAAAAGTTTTATGACTTTACCACTAATCGATACTGTATTTATTAAGATAAATAGCATTTAAATCGTAACCTAGTTTGTCCTTATTTATAATATTATAAAATAAAATATGGCATCAAATACCTGTTGTAGTATTACAAGATGAAATTTAAAATAGTATGAAATACTAATGGCCAGAAATAAAAATTAGACTATTTTTTTTTGGTAGGTACCAAAATATGTAATAATAGCGATGCATGGTATCATAATATATTATAGAGAAAACACTCGACGGGAAATCATAAGTCTTAGCTAATTTAGCATATTTTTAAATATTTAGGTCAATAATACAAACACAAATAAAGATAACATACTTAATTGAATACTTTAAATTCATTGTTAACAAAATAGCAGACTAGGCGGGAAATAATTTGCCAATAACACTTAGCAAATCGCCACGGAGCATCGAATTGTTTTTTAAATTGGAATGAGCACAGAATAATTACGATTTTTTTTTTAATAAGTGTCTCATTTCGGGCAAACGTCGGGGGCCGAAACATCGGAACCAGGAACTGTTTCTTAGCAGATCCTACATCCGCCATTTTGGGGCTTTCTATGCGGCTTTCAAGTATTTCGCTCGTTACCGTATTATATTATCAATACACACTAAGTAATTTTGGAAAGTGGTTCTTTAAAAAAACCTCGTTTATTAATCTACATACGTTTCAGTTTGTGAATTAAGAGATGATACGCTACAGCGATTCAAATTAATGAAATCTACTTAATTTTGACGTGCGTTAAAATTACAGCTTAAAAATATTTTATTTGTTTTCTATTTTAAACATTTAGCTAAATGAAAAATTCTAAATAGACTCTAAATTGATTTTGCAGTGTCTAATTTATAATTGGTATCTAATGGTGTTTGTATATTTTTTTGTCGAGAACGTCGAATGAAAGTCGAGACATTTATCAAGAAGTTATTGTAGAAATCTGAAATTATTTTTGTAATTATAAATCGCATTTAAACTTTTAAAATCTTTAAGACACTAGTCAAATCCATTGATCACCCGACATCACCAACCACAGAATCATCAGATAACAAAATCATCGAAAAAGGGCGTCCTAAATACTGTGATATTCACATAACTAAATTGCGGGAACGTAAAAATCGATTTCCATTAACAAAAAATTGGCGCGCTAAAAAGTTTTTTTTTAGCTGTCATTAATGTTACGGTTTTGGGGTTATTTTTATTTAGTTTTTTTAAAATTAATAATTACATTTGTTCCATGTATATTCGTTTGCGTAAGAGGCGCGATACGCGCAAGCCGCGACGCGGCAGGGTTTGCACTGACGGGGAGCCCGTTGGCAAGGGGAGTTTTCCCCAATCGGGGAAATGGGGTAAACTGCGAAGGCAGCTATAATTGTTATCCGTAAATCCGGTGAACGCCGGTTGTTTTAAAGTCGTTGTCAAAGGTTATGGGGTTTTTAACAATTTTCTTTGTGTGAATTCGTAATAAATAATTCTAACGCTCATTTTAAACTTATTTGTATTGGCAAGTCAACCTGTTACCTATGTTGGATTATACTAATATACGTTCTAAATAATATTTCAGTTATCTTGTACTATTAAATCCTAAATATGATAAAAGATAGCGGATATAATAGGGAGTAGATAACTGAGGCAATTTTTACACAGACGAAGTCATAGTTATAGCTAGTCAGGAATAAAAAGTATTGTGTTAATATAGTAAAGACATCGTAACATAAGATTAGCATGCTTTAGTAGTCGACAAGCGCACGAGTATAGCAAAAGTGAAAGTATCGCGGTCATGTTTTGAGAATTAATTCAAAACTGGTGATCCGGTTATTAAGGTAGTCTACTTATTTTTTTTTTTAAATTAATCGTTCATTTAAATTCAATAATATAAAGTAATTGGTCTCGGGCTGATGTAAAAATGTTTTATAAACAAAAAGCTATATCAATAGTTAACTTGGTTGCCACAAGGCAGCAGCAAGACAAATTTCCCAAATTCATTTAATATAAAGACAGTGTCAGTAACTAAATGTGTTTTCAACTGCATTAGATTTATTTTTTGAATTTGACACAAATATTATTAAATAATTATTAGTTATTTCATGGATGCCTCCATCAGAATTACACTTAACATCTACAGGGCATCAGCTAAATATCCCTAACCAAGGTGCATCGTATAGTATCATGAACAAAGTTCTGAAAACAAATACAGTTTACACTTACAACTTCCTATTTACATTAACTAGGTGGTAGACTCGGTACTGAGTCGTCTAGGTAGGTATCACCGCAGTGCTAGACAGACTTACCACGACCTGAAATTTTATGACATAAAATATCCCATAAAAAGGCCCCTAATAATATATAAACATCCTAAAATCGGGAAAAATAGTCAATAGCGGGCAACCCTGGTTGCGTGCGCCTGGCTCCGCCCGCCCCACGCTCCGTACTACGCCGCAGTACCTACTCTACGCCTGTCTAGAACTACCCAAATAACTACATTAGGAAACATAATTTTTTTATTGATTATTCTCAGTAGATAACTATAGACCAAATCAGAGATAGCTTCTTTGACATTCATAAGTGTTCTTTAATTTAAGGACCTACATTGAATTAAGACTTTTTGATTTTTAACATTTACGTAGCCTAACTAGGAGAAATCGCATGTTAAAAACAAAACAATGAATCATTTAATCAGAGCTAAACAAATACAAAAATACGGACTAATTCTTAATATTTTACTCGCAAACGAGTAAGCGTTCATCTGATCGTATGGTAAATGACACCGCCCATGCACATTTGCAATACCAGAGGGCACTGAAATGCGTTGCCGGCCTTTAAAAAGGGAATACGCTCTTTTTATTAAGGATCCCAGGTCCCAGTCCTGAGCGATACAGGAAATGTCTCCGACAGCAACTGATTCCTCAATTTTGTCGTCCGTGGTAAGAAAATAGAAAAGGTATAATAATATTAGGTACACTAAATTGTGTCACTCGGGTTTATGTCAGGGAATATTTACAGCTCTGTTGATGTGACTAATATCACCGATCCTACTCGAAGGACTAAATAATAATAACATTAATAACCGCACAAGTTTCCGCCCGCAGCTCTGCAGGTTTAATTATATTAAGAACAAGCTTTAGCTAGCGATTTCGCTCATATTAAGATTTATTATTTTTCATCCCCTTTTGTATGCTTTTTGGAATGAAATTTACCAAAATCCTTACTTAAGGACGTAGGTATTTCACGTTGTGCATGCAAAATGCACATAGTGCTTTATGCATGCAATGTACCAGCCCGATCGGTTTTTAAATTGACAAAGTTTCATACAAACTTTCAACACCTATTTTATCCCCTTGGGGACAGAATTGATCAAAATATTTTCTTAGCGGATACAACGTCATAATATCTACCTGCATGCCCAATTTCAGCCCGATCCGCCCAGGGGTTTGGGCTGTGCGTCGATACATCACTATGTTATTATTATTATTTTTTTTATCATGCATCATTTTATTTTCATACCTTATACCTTACAATACATATTGATGGCAGTTAATACACAATGTCTGTTGACTCACATAAAAATTAAATAAATGCAATCACATACATCACTGTTCAAACTGAAATCACTTCATTATTGATGTAAACAAATAAAAAATTGAAGCTAGGACATTAAAAATATGAAAATTAAATTGCAGTGACCACCAACTAATGTATTAAAGTGTACCTTATTTGTATATTATACCCAATTCTACAGATACAATCGATTCATTGTTAACAATAATAGTTATGGAAAGGAGATCAAAGTCAAAACTCCTGCATAGCATATCATGTGGACTTCTATCATAGGCACTTCTCTTAACAAACATATTTCCAAACATTCACAACCTTACAATGAGCCTATGTTGTTCCAAAAACATCTTGCACTTATACAGTACTGATGACTTTTATTCTAATCAGCACTAGAAGTCATTTAATGCAGTCAAACACCAATTCATAGAATCCTGTATACACAATAAACAACACATATTATGCATTTTATAATTTTGATTGTATACAAGATAGAATCTTATATTTTACATTTATAATTATTATTATTTCGTGAGGAAACCTTCATGCACGCCTGCGAAGAGATTCGAAGGTTGTGTGTGAAGTCGTCCAATCCGCACTGGGCCCGCGTGGACGACTAAGGCCTAATCACCCTACACGGGTAGGCTCGTGCCCCTCGGTGGGGACGTTTAATGAGCTGATGATGATGATATCAAAGTAGATTATAAAATTCGTTTATAAAGACAATCAGTCATGTATGATAATAAATATTTTTGAGTATGCAATGTGATTTCGCCTTCTTGTAAAGTTTCCAATAAATAAAGACAATCCGGTAATTGTAATTTGATTGAAAGCCTTTACAACTAAATAATAAAACATTAGATCAATCAAATATTTTATGCATTAAATAAAAATGTATTTTAATTCATTAAACAATTAAGGTATAATGCTTTATTGCACCATACACAGCAAAAGCAAATCTCATCGTCATCAGGCTATAATCCCACTGCAGGGCACAGGCCTCCCCGCACACCATAATGATGGCTATTATTGATGGATTATGGGCCATAACCCACCACGCAGGCCCAATACGGATAGGTGGTTGTTAATGACTACCATCCTAAAACTGAAGCCGGGACTGACGGCTTATCGTGCCTTGCGAATCCCGGTGGGGGGAAATCCGTATCACCACCGTATAATTTGGGGAATAAAAATTCATGAATGTGTTCTCCAAATGAGTAGTCGTGCTACGAAACGTCTACGCCGTAGCATATGCTACGATGGTTTATCCAGAGGGTGAAATTTGCGTAGTGTCAAGTCTACCACCTAGTAACCACTAGGTGGTAGACTCGACACTAAGTCGTCTAGGCAGGTACCACCGCAGTGCCAGATATCGTACCGTGAAACAGGAGTGTTATGCACTTTTGTGTTTCGGAAAGAGAGCACTGTAGCTAGTGAAATTGCCGGGTATAAGAGACCAAACTTGTCAATCACCATCAGGTGACCCTGACCGCCCTGTGCACATATAACAAGACAGAACGAATGAGTTTAAAAATATTTCAATTGAGACACAATAACGATCTAATTAGATCATTTTAAATTAAGCTGAATTAGGGTCCAGTTGTATGTGTTTATCTCATAAAAAAACAATCATATCACCTAAGTATTTCTAAGAACGTAATCATCCCTAAGGAACCTCAGCTCTCGATCATCCCACGTCCCACCCACCCCATCGTCGGTGTAATGTAATCCCAAAATGCCGACATCCCTAGCACAAGTGACAATTTAACATACATTAAACTAATCGGTGTTACCCCTACGTGGTTGGGGTGGGGACGCTACAGAAGGTATCGGAGAATACGACGGTGTTTTGGGCAAAACGTGAGCATTTTACTAGATTCTATATTGTTATAGAAAGTTATTTACAGGAACATCAAAATTGGCATTTTTGATGATGTTTAAATAAAAAAAATGTTTTTTTTTGTATTGAAAATTATCTTTATACTCTGTGCTATATATATGTGAAAACTTTCAAATGGCATTCAATATTTATTATCGATTTTATGTCTAAATAACATTAGCTGTATGTGTTCCCTAAAATATAAAAATAAAATAAATACCTACTGACATAAAGGAAAAAAAGTAAGTAAGTATACACATAGTCACATAGCGCCATCTAGCTCCAGTCTAAGCAACGAGTTTGTACTATGTGTTATATATAACGGATAGATATATGAACGGATGTTATATAACATCACACGAAAAGTGCAGTGGGCATAGCACTTGGTGATGAGAGCCGATGGTCAGGAAAGGTTCTCAAGTGGCGTCCACGTAAAGAGAAACGAAGCTTAGGCCAACCCTCAACCAGATGGACTTGGGAGGTCGCCGATTGATGTCGACTGCTAGGGATCGGCCCATCATCATCAGCTCATTAAACGTCCCCACCGAGGGGCACGAGCCTACCCATATAGGGTGATTAGGCCTTAGTCGTCCACGCGGGCCCAGTGGGAATTGGACGACTTCACGCACTACTCTCTTCGCAGGCGTGCGCGAAGGTTTCCTCACTGATGTTTTCCTTCACCGTAAGAGCATCGGATAACGTACTAAATCGAAATTCGAAACAATTGTACGGCGGGATTTGAACCTCATCCATTTGAACCAGTCCACACCATTGTGCCACCTACGCTGATAGGGGTCGGCTCGCGTGAAATATTAGGGAGACCTTTGTTTAGAGCGGACATAACCTAAGGTTATAATAATGAAACACTGAGATCAATACAAGATATAAACAGACACGTTCATGCACACAAATGCCTGGGGATCACAGATTTCCTAATACAGGAGAGGGCAAGCCGCGTTTAAAGTGCGACAAATGTAAGCTCAACGAGCATACACTGCTACCAGTTTACGCTCTGTGAGACTAGTCAAGACGCACGAATATTAGAAAAAATTACCGTTTTTTTCCAAAATGCCATCCTGTGCAATTGTCTAATCTTCGCAATAAAATCAGTAAATTTACCAAGAAATATATAAATTTCACAGGTAAGAACGAAAAGAAATTGCGACACTGGGACTGCCTATAAACTTGCGGCTTGTCCAGTCTAATGTATATTCTGATGTCTGTGCTGGGATCGACCCGGAACCCTTAGTGTTATAGCAGACATTACACCACATGTGTCGTCAAAGCATATATAACTGCTAACGTGAAAATCGTTAGTTTACTCGTACTTGGTAAAACTCCCAGTCAACGCAACATCAGGGGACATGAAATCCCCTGGGATAAAAAAAACAATTTAAGCATTTTCCCCTCGCAAATCCTTGCTATCGAAATCGCTTAGTCCACTTGTGTATTATGGGGGATTGCGTTTATTCTTGCAACACGACTGTATGTTACCAATAATGATTTTATTGATATTACCACAGATTCCCAATACAGGAGATGGGCAAGCCGCGTTTAAAGTGCGACAACTGTAAGCTCAACGCGCATACACTGGCTGCCAGTTTACGCTCTGTTAGACGAGTCAAGACACACGAATATTAGAAGAAATTATTTTTTTTTCCAAATGCATCCTGTGCAATTGTAACATACCATCATCGCAATGAATCAGTAAATTTACCAAGAAATATAAAACTTTTCACAGGTAAAAAACCGAAAAGAAATTGCGACACTGGACTGCCTAAACTTGGCGGCTTGTCCAGTCTAATGATATTCGGATGTCTGTGGATATTACAATAAAATAGCAGAAAATTATAGTTTTTTCTGTTTATTATTATTATATTTGATTAAAATGGTGAAGGAAACATCGCGGCATTGTGAGGAAACCTGCGCGCGCCTGCGAAGAGATTCAAGGTTGTGCTGAGTCGTCCAACCCGCACTGGGCCCGCTTGGACGACTATGGCCTATAGGTACACCGTTACGGGAAGGCTCGTGTCAACGGCGGATCAGGGGTCATGGGGTCATGACCCCCTGAGCATTTTTAAGTACTACAATTACGTACATTAACAAAATTTGTCATAAGTCTTAACTTGGCTACTACTATGACCCCCTCCTGGCGCCAAACCTGGATCCGCCCTTGCTCGTGTCTCTCGGTGGGGATGTTTATAGAGATGATGATGATGATATTACAATAAACACTTTTATTTTATATACTCATAACGTCCCAATGTGAGTCACAGGCCTTGGTCACACACTTGGAGAGATTGGGTCGTAGTCCACCACGCGGGCTGAGACTGCATGCATAAATTTAATATGACGTAGGCACCCTCTAGGAAAGGATTTTGATATTTTTTTCATATAGAGATGAAAAAGGGAATGAAAAATTATACTTCGTACCGGAAGCGAAGCCACGAGCAAAAGCTAGTAAATTATATGACTGATTCTTGCTAAAATTTTCAAGAAGATAAGTAATGCCACCTGTTGGCTTTGTTGTAAACTAAAACCTTCAATTGCCTTGTGCTTTCCTACAATTGCTACATTCGTATTGCTGTTGATTTCAGCCACTACCGATAGATGTCTCTACAGTCTTGTCTTCAATGTATTTCGAAATCCAAAAAAAATAGTGATGTTATGAATTGTACAACTTAATAACGTTTTTATAATTATTGATAAAATAATTATTTACAACGAAATAAAGGTTTCATAATCCTAAGGCAAATATTTTATCACCCATATCACAATGACCTCAAGGCGTCTTTAAAATCAAAAAATTTAAAATAATTAACAATGTTATTTTTAACGTTAACAAATTATTACATGAGAAACAGTTTGGCTTCACAAAAAATAAAAATACTACTGATGCGGATTGCACTTATTAAGCATATTTTTGATGCCTGGGAGGACAAACATGATGCAATAGGAGTTTTTTGCGATTTGTCTAAAGCTTTTGACTGCGTCGACCATAAAACACTTTTATTAAAGTTGAGACATTACGGTGTATCAGAATGCTCATTGAGTCTTGTAGAATCTTACCTCTCTGAAAGAGTTCAAAAAGTCTGTATTAATGGCACAAAGTCGCATGGTGCCCTTTTGCGCATGGGAGTACCCCAGGGTTCAATTTTAGGCCCTCTATTATTTCTAATATATATAAATGACCTCCCTTACTATTGTAAAAGTCTTTCGGATATAGTTCTATTTGCTGATGATACGTCATTGATTTTTAATGTTAACAGACGTAAGGCGACTTTTGACGATGTAAATAGAGCTCTGTCTCAAGTAATGCATTGGTTTACTGCTAATAATCTTTTACTTAATGCAAAAAAAACTAAATGTATAAAATTCACTATGCCCAATGTAAGGCAGGTCGAGACCAACATAACTCTGAATAATGATCAAGTGGAACTTGTAAACTCCACTGCATTTCTTGGTATAACTTTAGATTCAAAGTTACAATGGGGGCCTCACATTGAATCACTGGCTGGTAGACTTAGCTCGGCAGCTTATGCTGTTAGGAAGATAAGGCTTTGACAGATGTACAAACAGCAAGATTGGTTTATTTCAGTTATTTTCATAGTGTCATGTCATATGGTCTACTGTTGTGGGGTTCAGCTGCCGACATTAATACAATATTTGTACTACAAAAAAGAGCTATTCGTTTTATCTACAACCTTAGACCCCGTGACTCTCTTAAGGAACTTTTTAAAGAAATAAATATAATGACTGTAGCATCACAATATATTTATGAAAATTTAATTTACGTCCGTAAATACTATCATACCTTTAAAAAAAATTGTGACTCACACAATTTTAATACTAGGAATAGAAACAAACTTGCTGTTCCGGACTTGAGACTACATAAAGTAGGTAAATCTTTTATAGGAAGATGTATAAAGTTTTTCAATAAGGTACCGCAAAATATTGTCGAGTTACCTTTACACATGTTTAAAGCTAGAATAAAAAACCACCTTTCTAAAAAAGGGTACTACACTATTGACGAATATTTATGTGATAAAAATCCTTGGTCTTAAATTGCTCAGCTATTTCAGTGTTTATGATATATTGTTACATTAAGTAATTGTTTTTAAAAAAGGCTACACTGTTGAGTTTTCTTGGGTGCTTCTTTCTCAACAGGCCAATCCACTGAAGCGCTTTTTTTCAAAGCATCAAAATTCATATTTTTAGTTTAGTATTTTTAATTGTTTTTTATTATATTTTTGTATATTTTTTGACGTTCATAAGTGCTTTTTGTAAGCCTAATTTGAATAAAAATTTTGATTTTGATTTTATTTTGAATGGCAGGAACATCAATAAACAATCGGAAAATTATGATAATAAATTTGTTGTTATTTATATTATTTGTCTCATGTGGTGTATACGATGTTAGATAATAAATGTTTTTCTTTCGCTCTTTACTGGTACACAAAATTTTTATTTATATTTAATCTTTATTGCACACATAATTATGTACAAAGGCGAACCTTAATGCCATGTGCATTCTTCCAGCTAACCTTTGGATATGCAGAGAAAGACAAAATGTGCGGCGAAAAAGAAGATAAAAAAGAAAAACACTGGCAAAAAAAACTAAACATAATAATATATTCATAATATAATATAAATGAATACATAACTACATAAAATATTTACTATTACACAATAATGATGATTTTGAAAAATATTGTAAGCCCTAATTGAGTACCTATACGGGATTCGGCTCTAAAGTTTTGTAGTTTTAGTCCAACGCAAAACGTTAGAAACGTTAGAAACTTCAATAAATAATATATCCAAAATCTAAGTATCTGAAGTCACACATTTAGCTGTACATTATTTAACAGTTACAACACCGATAACATTGTTTTTGTTATTGCGTCAAAAAAACAAACGGTGAATGATTAATAGCATAGTGATATCACAGAGTGAGCGGGGTCATGTGTGATTCATGTTGACGCATAACGAACAATCAGCAGTCAGTAGTGTGGACGACGAAAACGACGGCTTATTTTACCTATTTTATGGAACCTACATTTTGTTTATTAAAATTGAGATTGTGATTTTTATTCTTGTTCTTCTATAAATCATTATCGGCTCACGACATATTGCAGGGCACAGGCATTACCATTACGGAGGGAATTTCTTAAGTCTTTCATTAAAATGTATATATAGAACTCATCCCTAGTGAGGTTAACGTTACAGAAACACTTAGAAATTTTGAGATACGTGAGGCATTCAAATAATAATTCAAAATGATAATGTATGCTTGTAGGCTATAGATATTTTAAGTCATATCCACAGATATTAAAAACGCGATAAACACTCAATGGAAAGATAAAAAATACAAAATGTATCTAGGTCAGTGTTTACATTGCTTAATCGAATATAATTGTATCCATTTTGTAATTAATTATTTACTGACATTAAGTAAAGACTTACAATAATTATTCGTCTTAATGTTCTAGGATAAACATCGAAATTTCGACATGATACTATATTTGCCTATCGAAGAGCTCGTGAAGTTGTCGGTGCCGTCTACAGCATAGGATGTAGTCATCCCACATCTGCATAGGGCTCGCTGGTGGTTGTGGTCCAAACTTCCATATCTATGAAGCTTGTTCTGCCACATGGACGTTAAAGGACGAAAGATGCTTTTCTCAAGTTAAACTATGAATACCAACCCAGCCGGTCACTAACGACGCATAGCAGTGTAAAAGTCTTATAACAGAGAGTTGTTACTAGGTCACAAACGCAGTACACTAGTTGCAGATTAGGTACCTAGTATATCTTTCGGAGAAAGCGACTAGGTACTTTTTGGTATTACCTACTTATCGCTATTGGGCTAGGTGCCTTCATAGCTCATCGGCAATGGTCCTCGCAGATGGCTCTCAATCCAAAAATCATGCAACGGCCTAATGGTATCCCAGAGGGGACGCGACGAAGGCCCTTACCGGTGCCTTGCCGTAACACCTGTAGTGTTACGTATCAAACTTAGGACTTCTACGCTTTGTCCGCCACGAAGGCGATGTAATCGGGTAACTGGTACAAATGGTTACCACGCCTTGCGAATGGAAAGTATACATTTTAAAGCGAATAAAATACTGCTACCTGAAGTCATTGAGTAGATATTTACCAAGAAGGATTAATCAAAATAGGTCACATACGTTATTGTGTGCTGACTCATGTCGATAAACGAAACAAGTACAAGCACAATGAATTGTCGTTACATTAAGTTAACTTAATAATTTTGCCTTTTCTCCTAAGATTTCGAAAGTAAAAATATGCCGAGAGCAACGCTATCTAGAATTGAAACTTCTTATTTTGAGCCAAAGCTGAACCTATTTCAGAAGCGATATTTTAAGTCTACGTGCAAAAAACAAATTTAACCATTTAATTCACCCGTCTTATGACGTGAGAAAGTGATTTTGGTAGGCATAGTAGTGATCTAGCGTCGTGGCTCAGTATTGTGGACTGTCGCCTTCCTACCGGGAGCTGAGGTTCAAATCCCGACACGTACCAATGTATTTTCGAATTTTCGAAAATATATGTACGTTATCCGACGCTCTACGGTGGAAGAAACCTTCATGCACGCCTGCGAGAGATTCGAAGGTTATGTGT
Source organism: Leucinodes orbonalis (assembly GCA_019425675.1). Classification (NCBI taxonomy): domain Eukaryota; kingdom Metazoa; phylum Arthropoda; class Insecta; order Lepidoptera; family Crambidae; genus Leucinodes; species Leucinodes orbonalis. Next base: position 33,930 of record PQWD01000866.1, on the reverse strand, counting down.
GAAGTCGTCCAATCCGCACTGGCCCGCGTGACGACTAAAGCCTAATCACCCTATACGGGTAGGCTCGTGCCCCTCGGTGGGGACGTTTAATGAGCTGATGATGATGAGTATGATCTAGGCTGAAGAACGCAGTGGAATTAGTAGAGACGACCATGTGTGGTACACCAAGAATTCTGGATTCAATTTCCAGATAATACAAATGTTTTTTGTGCATGAATATATCTGTTTAATGGTCCGAGTTATGTATAATTGTATGTATGTATTTAATTTAATCCCCTTATTGAGAGTTTCATAGGCCAGCATGGATTTATCCATAGACATCGAATGTTTTATCTAACACCCATAAAACAGGTCTAATCATACCTCGATTAAAACATTTACGTCCATTGCTAATTGCGACATTTAAAATAAGACACAAACAACTTAAAAACCACGCTAAACGCTTATCATCACATCACAACTCGCTTGAAGACAATCAAGAACATACTATATAAGGATTCTAATGGTTCTTAATTATTTGCAGTGAATTGAAACGACCGGATGTCTCAGACGCGTAGACGGGCTATAATTTAGCATTGGTCTTTGTTTTTGCCATTTTATTTTTCTCCTACTTCACAATACACTATAAAAGACAATTGAATCCAAGCCATACCCTCAATAAATTCCTAGTCTTTTAATTTCGTTTGTGTTTATACGAATTCACGATAAAATTCACATACTTATTTGTGTTTTAGATTTCATAGCTTCACAGGACAAATGGCGAAGGCTGTCTAGGTAGTTGAGAGTTAGCTCTAGTTTTCTAGGCCTAACTCTCAACTCCTTTTTTCTATGTGGAATAGGGAAGTCCTTGACTTCGGCGCCAAAATGATCGATGCATCGGGATATGTGGGACTAGTTCGCTACCTCTGAACTACCTAAGGTAACTTCATCGGTTTCATTTCAACAACTGAATAACGAAGACGGTTAACATTTATAATCCCAGTTATAACCTACAAATATTCTGAACACATTTATTAAGTAAGAATAACCTTCTTGTCATCGTTACTAAACGATCTTTAAAACTTAACCGTTCCAACAGACTCCAAGAGTGATGGGAACGTTATAACGACTCGTATTAACTAAATAACGGTTCTGTAATGACACTTTAGTTTAAGGCGTGGTATATATCATTGAACTTGTCATGTACTGTTACTACAAGTTTAGTGCGAAAATAAAAAAAGATTAATCGTGACCTATTATTACCAGGTGATGTCTTAAATATTTTATCTTTGCATTGGTAGTAATACTAGCTGCTAATGCAAAAGCAAACGATGGCAATTAATTTTACATTATCGTATGTGACTGCGGTAGCTTTTACTTTAATTGGTTTTGGACTGGAGTTAATGCTGCTTTCACTAACAAGAGGAATACTATGATTATTTGAACGGGTTCTCATATTTTTTTATAAAACTAATGTTTAAGCTTTGTTTTCTTTCTACAGCTTCCACGAGCTTCCACATTTTTACCTGGTTTTGGACAAACCCTTCGCATTGAGGAATCATCTTATTCCTATGCTGGTTACGGGAACAGTTTCGAAATTGGCCGCTTTTCTCCATATATAAATATATATGTATTTTTTTTATATATGCCTATAGCACCCCTCTGCAATGCTTTAAACCGAGGTTCGAGTCCCAAACTCAGGCACTCTTAGACTTATTACGTAATCTCTTGTAACTAGCCTTAGAGCTTGCCCGGTAAAGCAATAAAGGCCATCTACGGACTACGGACTATCTAACACCAGATTTTCAAGAAGAAGGAGATTCACCTTAGAAAAAAATATTGTCGCACCCTTAATTTTAGCTTTAGGAAGTCTGTGAAGTGGGTTTAAAGGAAAGTAAAAGTTAATGAAATTGACACAGTTCAAATTAACCAGTATTTTGTGAGGCACATAGCCAGAACAATTAGCTGAAATTAATGATAACAACTGGCAATTGTTCCAATCCCCTTTTTTGCGGTGCTCTCAATTAGAGATATTATGAATTTCGCAGTGTGCCCGACTACATTCCTGACTCCCACATTATGTCTCTAGCTGGGCGGGAACAGGATCGTGTCCAAGTTTATTGCGAAAGTTATACAACTTGGCACGGGCTGGATGTATGGTAACCGCCTTCAAATTTAAAGTGTTTGTATATTGAATTACACCCACTCGAGGATTTGAAGGTTTATGTTAAAGGGATAGTTCACGTTGTATTGCTTACTACGATAATTTAATTATTATCCTTTCAATGGACTATCAATAGATTAAATCTGGAGAATAACATAAATAGCCCATCAAGTAAGGAGGCGTAGTACAGCTGAGGGCTGTATGGCTGGTACTCTTCAACCTACAATCCACTGCTGAACAAAGGTCTGTTCCAATCTGCGCCAAATATCCCGGTCTTAAGCTTTTGCAAGTATGGCTGTTACAATGATAATAAAATATGTATTCCAAGAATAAAGTGAGGCTATCTAACTCACAGTTCATTTTTTAGAGCTTTGTGAAGAACATGCTAGAGCATAACCTTCTTAAGTAACATACACCCTTTACGGCTTGGGAACTGAAAGATACAAACTAGACAATGTAATAATTATAATATAGAATCATTTCCAAATTCAAGCTGTACTGAAAACTTATCTTGTTAAACTAATTCATTAATAAAACTTATCTTGTTAAACAAATATTGATAAGCTATAGATGAAATAAAACAACAGTGGCTGTGTTACGGTCTAATGACACATCAATGCTAACAGAACCATGCCCAAGATCTCAAGCTCAGGATAACAAAGTGATCCAGAAATAGACTGCACGCCCGAGGTGAATGTTCGTTCACATGTTATTAGCCCATAAAAAATAATAAGTAACACTGAATTTAACATGTGACTCACACGTTTAAGGAAGCAATAATTGCTTAGCACGTGGGAAAAATATTTTTGTACCCTTTTAGGAAGACTTGATCGCGTTTTTGGAATTCTTAACTTATTTCTCATATTCACGAGCTGTATTGCACAGCTATATGTCATCCAACAAACAATAAGATTACACAAATTGTGGATACCTAAATGATTTCATTGTATTGTAATTTGTAAGCTGTTACGAATGTATTGAACTAGGACTACATATGATAAAATCTTAACAGGCAAACTTTACCAGAGAACGAGAAAGGGTTTCATTAAATCGTTTTTAACAGCCACATCGTAAAAACTGTGTTTATCGCCGAGTGATCGCTGAGGCTACCGTTGGCGGATTCTTACAATGGTGAAGCCATTGTGACCCCATTTACCAAATACAGTGGAGTGTTGTAAGGCTATCCGGTGACTTGTACCTCCTCGCCTCGCACAAAGTTGTCGCAAGTTATTGCGCTCTTTAACGTTTTTACATGGCTTCGTGAACCTTGACATTTGTATGAATTGTATGATCATGACCGTTAAATGGACTGAAATCTTAAAACTTTCTATAACGCCTCTACTTTTAAAGTATGATGGTGGAAACTTGTATAAATTTTATATTGTTTTTTAAGTTGGCAACAGAGCAACTACCTCTTCAGTAATTAGAACTTGATATGCTCGGATAAAATAACTTGTGATTTGGTCATTTAAAAAATAAATATTAGAATACTGAACTTCAGAATTTTTTTTCGTATAGTAGCTAGTTTTTTTCGTAAAGTACATTGAAGGCGTTGAAACTTTTGGCGTAAAAAACACCAATTGTATGCATAGGCATCAGTCTCAAGATATGTATGATACATCCAATTAAGGGACAATGTTTTGCACATAGCACATTCCAGTGCACTCGAGACAATTCTAAACTAAACTGGACACCCAGCTGGCGAGATTAATGCGACATATAGTTGTCTCGACAATTAAATCACTTTACAAGTCGCACCATTCGGGTCGGCTGCCCACACGCCTTGTGTGTTGTCGCTTACTGTATAGACAAGACGCTGTATGGTCGCTCGTTTCAGTGGAAACAGTTTAATTTTAGAATTTCCGTTCGTTCCAACTTGGACGAAATGCGTTCAGTGCGTTTTCGGCGTGGTCTTTGACACGTATATTGATTGTTTTTTGTGCTTTATACAGTGACAGTGCTTAAAGTGTCTTAAATCGATCAAGAAAGTCAAGTGAAGGTTCTCTTTACAAAATCTAAAGTGTGTTATGTTATCTTATTATTTAAAAAATCACAGCATGAAGATTTACAAAAAGTTTACATGGCATGTAGTGTACCTGCAACACAAACTAGAATCTAGATCAACCTAGCAGGCTTCAACCATCTCTCCTCGTTATTTTATAGGAAATATGTTAAAATATTGTTCGTAAAAACAGACACTAAAGTCCGCTACCCCGTAACGGTAACATAAATCAAGTAATAAATAGTTTGTAGTAATATAAGTAAGAGCTCTATTCATTACATACACCAATACATCCAATTAAACAACAGTAAAAGATAGGTACATATATCTACAAATGCATAATGAGAAATGCAAAGATTACATACATTTACTAGATATTAAATGACTAAGATAATATAAAATTTGCAATATATAGAACTTCAACCAAAAATGTTAAACGATGTTTACGGAAGAACAACAGAATACATTCAGTTCTTATAACAGTGATAGCTTATCTATGAAATCATGCAATGAAAATTTGAACCAAATATTGAATTCTACGAACGCTGGATGGTATAGTCAACTAAGAAAGGTTTAGAGGCGTCTAGTGTAAACAGAAAGCGTAAACACCGATCCAATGACTCACAATGACGAAGTTTTCATTATCATATCACAGTAACACGCATACATTACTAACGTTAGTTACAATCTAGCACTCGACTGATATCCTTGTGTACATTATTTCGCGTTTATTTTCATTATTGCTTGTTTTTATGTGCTGATTTATCAAGGTCGACTTATTGAGTGAGCGCGGTTGACACATAAAAGGTGTCGCGTATAGTACTGCACGCAATATCCTTTATAGCGAGAACAAAGGGCTTTTATTTGCAAATTTTCACACACTCCGACACACCAGCCTGTTGATCTTAACACGTGCCCTGTGGTACATACGTGAAAACGAGACGATGCGAGCGTTCGACGCGCGCGTGTGATAAAAATCGAATGCAAAAATGATTAAAAGGAACGGTGATAATGTGTTTGCGATCGCGTCGAGCAACAATCAGTGTCAGGGCGCTCGGAGTGCTGTCTCGCTCTGCCCGGGCGGCGCGGCCACGCGGATACCTCGCGCCACTACCGCCAGGATGACGCCGCCCGACATACAACACAACTCCAAGGAGGCTAACATCTCCACTTACGTCGAAAAGTGGAAAACAGATATGAAGAGTCCGAGAGGAAACACAAAGCGCACCTTCTCAAGTCAGAAAAAGGTCAGTTTCTATTTAATTTTAGAGAAAAGGCTTTTGTTTATGTGATATTTATTGCGGTTACAGTTTGCGCATGCTCCGAAACCTCCAGTGGTCGTATGCAAATGAAAACTCGGATGGAAATCCTATTCGCGTATTTGTCAGATTATGACAGATGGAACCTGTTGCTTACATATTAATTCGGTAACTCCTCTGTATACAGTCTGAAGTTTTAAAAGTAAACTTAGCTAACTTTTATAAATTTCCTTTTATCTTTCGTTGCATTGTGAGGCAAACGAAAACCAGTTATCGAACTGCGCAATATCTGACGTATAATGATAAACCGTTAACATAAAGGATTACGCATAACATACAAATATATATATTTATATTATATTGCCGTTATTTTCTAATTTCGTTATTTATTCGCTAGGACGTCACTATTTGTTATTGTTTTTTGGAAATGTCAAAACACATGTCAAAATTGTAGCGTTAAAAAGTTGATTCTTGTAAGTTGTTTTTTTACTGTTTACATTTTTGATCATTTGTTTTTGTGCTACAGAAACATATTTCTGCGCAAATTAATATCTATATGTTATCTATCACGTGTTAACACAATAATTATATTTATAACATTAGCTTTGTCAACACAAGTATTGTTTTGTAACTGTTCTTTTGCTAATAAAGTAAGTACATATTCATTTGTTTATTACACAAAGTCTCCTAGTTGCAGTTGCTGTGACACCATTGTGTCACACAATGTGCAAGCCATTATTACTTATTTGAAAAATAACAATTAACTTTACGCACCATTCATAATGGTTGTGGATTTTCGTATTAAATAGGTATAGGTATCTACAATTATAACACATAGCAATAGGCATGATGACTGGGTCCTGAAATCGTAAGAACTATTGCATATTATGACAAATCTGGGTTAAATATAACGAAGTGCTTACTCTCAGCTCGAAACTCATGTTTTATGAATTTTATTAGTTTTCAAAGTTAGGGGCAAGTCCATTTTTAAAGTACATCAATTGTCAAAACTAAAGGATAACACATACAATTTAAAGCAACTTTTGCAGTGAAACCGTTTTAGTAAATGCAACATTTAATATAGTTGTAGTACAAAATTTACAAACTATGCGTACTAATTACTGATGCCGTGACGCATAACTAGGAAGCCATTTGTATGAAGCGTTTTTGGAAAGTCCATTAATGTGTTTTTAGAATTGGAAAATTGCTGTGAGTTTTAATGATAACGCGAATAATTTTTACGCCAATGTTTCTATTATTATGGGTCCATCGATATAATAACAGAAAAAAATTGTCCATTCATCCCTATTCTCATTGTACTGTAGAAGAATAGATACATAATTATACCTAATTCAGTACATAAACAACACTAACTAAATATATTACACCCTAAACACTTAAAAATAAATAATTAAAACTAAAAAATATAATTAAAAGAAGTCCCTTTCGGTTGTACTTAATTTTTGTAGCTTTGATAAAAATGTTTTATAAAGGATAAATACATTACAAAACAATATACAATTAAATATGTATTTATAAAAGCTCAATTAATATTAACCACCAAGTTGAAATAAATTCCCGCTTCCCGCTAAAATCGCTTATAGTTTAAATATAAAAATGAATCTTATTTTATATATTAAACTTGAATAACGTTTTAACTTTCCGTGGGAAGTAAGTAGTAACAATATCAATGATAAATAGTTTAAAAGTAGATTTAATAAAGAAGTTAAAACCTGTTTTTGCAAACATGATGAAGCTAAATGTTGCTCATAATTTGGTTGTTGTTTTCATGAAAAGGATCATTGATTGCCTATTTGGGGGCAACTAAAATTAGCTTGTATTGTGTTTCCTATATTCTATTAAAGGCCTCATGAGATGCACATATAAAAAGTAAGGTCAAACAATAACTGAATTTAAATGTTTTGGTTGATATTTTAGGAAAGGTGCTTCAAATAAATAAATATGCACTGACATTCACACAGCGCCATCTAGCCCCAAGTTAAGTATGAAGCCTGTAGTATGGGTACTAAACAACGGATAAACATACTTTTATAAATTTTTTCGGTGGCTCAATGGTGTGAACTTGTCGCCCTCCTACCTTTTTGTAAATACATACATATTATACATAGAAAACACCCAGACCATTACAAACAGACATGTTCATGCACACAAATGTTTGTACTGCCCGGGGATCGAACCCGGAACCCTTGGTGTTGCAGTCGACCTCTCAACCGCGACACCAAATGTTTTGTATTTACTTGTTTCACAGCTTATTTATTGTTGGTTTAGCCTTTGAGGACATTTCATGGTCAACTTAATGATTTATGTTGAACTTGATAGATAGAAACTTAGGTCATCGTAGGTATCGATTTCGTAAACATAACTCTTTGAAATGACAGCCTGGGATCATACAGTCATATCTTAAAACAGTGTTACAATAATATTACTTCGCCTTTTCTGGTTCAATAATGTGGACAACTAACATTGTTCTTGTGATTTTGTGTCAACTAAATATCGTTAATGTTTAAAAACGTTGTTGTGCATTCATTTGTATTTTGATGTTTTGGTTTTTTATTATTACTAGTTTTTATTTAATAATAGTCCTACGTCAAAAAAAAAAAAACTTATCAGTTTACCTGTACAAATGCAAGGAAATAGTGCCAGCGTTTGGATTGGGTCTCATTTTTTTAATGGTGATTTAGAGTATGCTTTTATTCTGCCATCCTTTTACTATGATACAGTTTTTAATCATCCATCTTTTGTCTAATCAACACAACTGTATGGCTTTTATTAAAACAAAATCAGATAAGAGTGCTGACCACAAAGGTTCGCATTTGTGTGAATTATACCGTTTACGGGTAGGCTTGTGCCCCTTATTAATAGTAATAAATAAATAAATATCCACTGACATTCACACAGCGCCATCTAGCCCCAAGTTAAGCGTGAAGCCTGTATTGTGGGTACTAAACAATGGATAAACATACTTATATACATTTTTTTTGTAAATACATACATATGATACATAGAAAACACCCAGACCATTACAAACAGACATGTTCATGCACACAACTGTTTGTACTGCCCTGGGATCAAACTCTGAACCCTTGGTGTTGCAGTCTGACAACCCATTTGGTGTTGCGGTTGAGATGTCATTATTGAAGTTATTGAAGCCATGTAATAAGCTGATGATGATAAGCTATATAGGCCAGAACATTAACACATCATTATCAGCTCATTAAACGTCCCCCACCGAGGGGCACGAGCCTACCCGTATAGGGTGATTAGGCCTGAGTCGTCCACGCGGGCCCAGTGCGGATTGGACGACTTCACACACAACCTTTGAATTTCTTCGCAGGCGAGTGCAGGTTTGCTCAATAGGGTTCCAGCCTTGGTGTAGGAGACGGCACGACATCTCAACCATTACACCAAATGGGTCGTCATCTAATTGTACGCAGATTAATTTGCTTTATTAGTATAAGGAGATGGAGCTGAAACTGGCTGAAAAAATTCCAGCAGAAAAAACGCAATGGCCATAGATAAATAGACTTGTGAGACCAAGTTTTGTTGAATGTTCATTTGGTAAAGCCAACGACCGACATATGTTGATTTTGGTGAAATTATCTATCGACAAAATGTCTTTCGGTAAACTAATCTACACTCAACGTATCCAGGTATAACACAAATATTTCTATTATACAAATGCATTCGCCAAGCGTATGCGAGTGCGTAGCGTTGCGCAAGGTCGTCGAGAGGATGCAATTAAATAAAATTGCATGCGAAGTCGAACGAAGTACGTATGTAATATAATATTGTGACGGGCTTAACCTAGGGTCAAGTACCACGAGAAACAACAAACAAAAATAAACTTTATTCAAATAAATCTGTTAATCTTTTAAATCGTCAATTGTTATTACTATTCTTTTTAAGACTACCACCGGTAACAACATTGAAATATAATTATTTATGTATTTCTTCAACCTGTCGTAGTCCATTGCTGGACATAGGTAGTCTGTTCTGCGCCAGATATCCCGATCCTCCGCTTTTCACATACCAGCCTCTACCAGAGTTATTTTGCAAGTCCTAATTTTAGAAGACAATTTGTACCTTGTAATAATTCCAGATGAAACCTTAAATATTGGTAACCCATTGTAATATATGTATGGAAAAAATTAAAATGATCAATATCTTTGATAATACTGAAAGTTTCTGCGTCACAAATTCAGGTTATCATTTTCGTCTTTGTCACCTAAACTTGAGCGTATTTCGGAGGCCGTAGACCACCAGGCAGCGGAGATACATGTGTCCAGCCAGCTTGAATTCGGAGTTTCCGCACATTCAGTTTTTGATCGATTTCTCGTAAACCCTTATATGTAACACCGTGAATCAAACGTTATTAGCGTCACAAATTCCATCACTAAATCTTAGTAAAGGAACCATATTCGAAAACGCTCTCCGTAATTGAGATTCATGAGGTGCCAGCTAGAAGTTTTATACGTAAAATCAAGCTGGCTGGACACAGATTTTTGCATTTTTCTACCGAACCGCTGTACGTACCACCAAACTTTTAGCTCGATGCCCTTGTGAACGAATTTTTGTGACGCACGTTGATATGAAAAAAGTATTCAAAATTATTTTTCTTTATGTTATTATAAGTATACAGGACGGTCTGGACGTTCACCTGATGGTAAGTGATACGCCAGACCATGACAGAGCGGCATTAAAGGAGACTAACAAGTGATATTATCCTCCATCAATGCCGCACTGCGCCCGTCACCCGAGACAACAGATGTTAGGTCTCTTATACCCGGTAATTTCACTAGCTACAGTGCCCTCATACCGAAACACAAAAGTGCATAACACCTACCTAGACGACTCAGTATCGAGTCTACCACCTACCCACTTCCGTTCACGAGATTGAGAGACTAGTAAAAAGTGCGATTTCAAGCTGTCTGGACACGTTCTCGATCGATCGTGTTTGGCCGTTACATAAATCGCTCTATCGATCTTTAAAAGTTCATACTAATTTGAAGATTTGTCCAAACAGCCTGTGCTACACAGGTTTTTCATGCAAAACAATGAATTTCGACACACTTCTGTTGGTAAGACCTATATGTTTCATCAACTGAACCTTTCCAGCTCGCCGTGAACATGACGATCTTCAGCGCCGCTTCAACATCGTATGCGAAGAGCGGCAGCATTTGGACGGGGAGCTTCGCGAAAGGGAACGCGAGCTCACCAAGCTGAGGACCGTCTCCGAGAAGCTGTTCAAGGAGTACCAGCAGCTGAAGAACCAGCATGAGGTGGACGCGGGGGTTATGCACAAGTGAGTTATCAAAAAAAGTACTTTTTATGTATAACTAACTGATCCCCGTGGTATTACACGTGGTTTAAGATATTCTCCCGCAGTAAAGCGGAGCCTTCCGATGTGGAGGATGCAGGTTTATATCCGACCACGTTGCAATGTAATATCGAATTTTCGAAATAACATAAACGTTTATCCGACGCTCTTACGGTGAAGGAAAACATCGTAAGGAAACCTGCGCACGCCTGCTAAGAGATATAAAGGTTGTGCGTGAAGTCACCCAATCCGCGTGGGCTCGCGTGGACGCGATAGGCTTGTGCCCCTCGATAGGGACGTTTAATGTGCTGATTATGAAGGGGGAGCCAAAATAAAATCATATTTGCTGTAATAAAAGTAGCCTAAGTTTTTCTATAGTAAATAGCTGCCATAAAGTCCCGTCTAAATCGGTCCAGCTATATGTAACATGTAACAAACAGACACTTCAAATATATTTATCTTTAAAGATTCTTGTATAGCCTATTGTCTAGAATCAATGTATTTTACTACCTTGACTCAATGATATTCTGTATATATAAAGGTAGATACGCCACCCGTGCCTCAAAAACGAACCGCCGAAGAGAGTACAGTTTGTATTTGTTTAGGTGAATGTACGCTCATTCGAAAGTGTGTATGTGTGCTGTCACTGCATTCGGAACACTTTTTTCGATTGTTTTGTGAGCATACCACGAATCTATACTTTTTACATCATTGCCTTGGCTAGACACACTTTTAATAGGCTTACACTGGATTTGTTAGGGATTACCCGGTAGCCTTTTTTGTTTCAAGTATTGTAAGAGTAGTTCTGATTGTTAAAACGTGTCACAGTGGTTTTTATATTAGAAACTAGATAATAAATCTCGAAAATAAATAAGAAAAATTCTAGATTAATAGTTTAAAATTTGTGAAAGAATTGAACGTGGTGTGAACTCGTCACACGTCATAATTTAAACATTGAGCAGTATTCACATGAAAAATGCCAGAAAACGGAAACTTGGAGCATCTAGTATTATGGTAACAAGTTTTGATTAAGTGAGCGTCGGTGGCTCAATGGTGTGGACTGTTGCGTGTGGATTAAACGTCCCCACCTAAGAGCACGAGCCTACCCGTAAAGGGTGTATAGGCCTTGTCGTCCACGCGGGCCCAGTGTGGATTGGCCGACTTCACCCACAACCTTTGAATCTCTTCGCAGGCGTGCGCAGGTTTCCTCACCATGTTTTCCTTTACCGTAAGAGCGTCGGATATACGTACATATTAATTTCACATCGAAATCATATAGGTACGTGGTGGGATTGGAACCTCTGCCCTCCCGGTAGGAAGGCAATAGTCCGTTGAGCCACCGACGCATACTGTCATGGTCAGTGACCAAAAATATACCTCGAACGCCCTTAAGTTTGAGCAGGTGGTCTCGGCTAGTCTATCTACACGCTTTCATGTATATTATACTTATGGGTAAGAGCGTCGGTGGCTCAATGGTGAGGACTGTCGCCTTCCTACCGGGAGGGCTGAGGTTCAAATCCCGATACGTACCAATGTGTTTTCGAATTTTCGAAAATATATGTACGTTATCCGACGCTCTTACGGTGAAGGAAAACATCGTGAGGAAACCTGCGCATGCCTGTGAATAAATTCAAAGGTTGTGTGTGAAGTCGTCCAATCCGCACTGGGCCCGCGTGGACGACTAAGGCCTAATCACCCTATACGGGTAGGCTCGTGCCCCTCGGTGGGGACGTTTAATGAGCTGATGATGATGATGATGATGATACCTATGTAGATTGGACCTTATGCGGTTTGGTGGGTGTTAACGACTACCATCCTTAAATTGCGGCCGGGACCGACGGCTTAACGTGCCAAACGAAGCAAGGAATCATGTTTCTTTTCGGACAATCATGTGTTTCAGTTTGCAATGTCCTCACCGAACTTCGGGAACAATCGCTCAATGTGACTTTCACTATGCGGTCTCCCCATGGGATTCGAACCCACGAAGCATTAGGTGGTAGACTCGGTGCTGTGTCGTCTAAGTAGGTGCCACCGTAGTGCCAGATATCGTTCCGTGAAATACGAGTGTTTTGCACTTCTGTGTTTCGGCATGAGGGCACTGTAGCTAGTGAAATTACTGGGTATAAAAGAAATAAATAAATTTATGAATTTCCTTCAACTCTGCATCTGTCTTGGTCAGGCGTATCAATTACCACCAGGTGAGCGGACTGACCGTCCACTTATTGATATAAGAACAACCACACAAAACCATTCAAACTTAACTTACTTTGTCTATTTTATATATTTTATTTTGTAACTTGATTTATTGTAAGTTCAATTCTGTTAAGCTACGGAAGAGCGGAGTCTCCAAGCAGGCACTTGCTTAAATGGGGGCTCCAATCTACATTGTCACTAGATATAAGTTTTTTACGAAATAAAATTTATTAAGCTGAGGA
>PQWD01000866.1:0-20687 GCA_019425675.1 Leucinodes orbonalis | reverse complement strand
TTTAAATTGTATTAATAATAATAAACTTTATAGAATTCTTTGGGAAACATACAAATATTATTATACTTAAAATAAACACACAAATCAGCATAGTTTCCACAATTAGATAAATACAGACATATCGTTTTAAAAATTAAATCCATAAAATTTTAAATATAATTATACATTTGATTATTCAGTTCGAAACAACGACCACTATTATGTTCCAGGGATAAATTAGAAAACTACTGAAAAAAATTAGAAATAAGAGTTATAGAATAATCGTCATCAGCTCATTAAACGTCCCCACCGAGGGGCACGAGCCTACCCGTATAGGGTGATTAGGCCTTAGTCGTCCACGCGGGCCCAGTGCGGATTGGACGACTTTACAAACCTTTGAATCTCTTCGCAGGCGTGCATGAAGGTTTCCTCACGATGTTTTCCTTCACCGTAAGAGCGTCGGATAACGTACATATATTTTCGAAAATTCGAAAACACATTGGTACGTGTCGGGATTTGAACCTCAGCCCTCCCGGTAGGAAGGCGACAGTCCACACCATTGAGCCACCGACGCTCTAGATATAGAATAATAATAAAAATGAAATAGAAAAAAAAGCTTGCAATGTCAATTAGAATAATTAATATGTCGATTTTTTAAATGAGTAGAATAAGTGCCGGATCAGATACATACATTTTTTTTTAATATAGGCTGAGGTTCAAATCCTGCCACGTACCAATGTGTTTTCGAATTTTCGAAATTATATGTACGTTATCCGACGCTCTTACGGTGAAGGAAAACATCGTGAGGAAACCTATATGCACGCCTGCGAAGAGATTCAAAGGTTGTGTGTGAAGTCGTCCAATCCGCACTGGGCCCGCGTGGACGACTAAGGCCTAATCACCCTATACGGGTAGGCTCGTGCCCCTCGGTGGGGACGTTTAATGAGCTGATGATGATGATGATAGTCTGAGAAACCATAGAGCTAAAGGTCGACACCCCTGAAAATGCCCTATTTTTCCCTCATGCATAATTATAACCTCACTTCCGGTTGTAATTCCAGACATTGTTATTATAACTCATAAATACGATACATTTCTCACAATGCTTTCTTCACTGTGAGAACGTCGGATAATGTATAAATTCGAAAACATTAGTACGTGGCGGGATTCCAACCTGCGCCCTCCAGATCGGAAGGCAATAGTCCACACCATTAAGCCACCGACGCTCTGATGTATGATTATGAATGTAAAATAAATAAATAAATATTCTTTGTTTCTTCCAGCCTCAGACACCAGTAGCAATGAAGAAGTGGAATTCCTCAAGCAGACTGTAAGCGAGCTGAGCGCTCAGATTGCATCTCTGCAGACGGAATTGGCGTCAGTGAAATTGCAAGAGTTCGAGGCTCAAGAGTTGAATGTGGCGCTGACGCAGGTAAGTTTTTAAAATATTTGACGACCCATTTGGTGTTGCGGTTGAGAGGTCGGCTGCAACACCAAGGGTTCCGGGTTCATCTCCGGGCAGTACAAACATTTGTGTGCATGAACATTTCTGTTTGTAATGGTCTGGGTGTTTACTATGTATAATATGTATGAATCTGCAAAAATAAAAAGTATGTAAGTATGTTTATCCGTTGTTTAGTACCCATAATACAGGCTTTACACTTAACTTGGGGCTAGATGGCGCTGTGTGAATGTCAGTGGATATTTATATTATTAGTGTACAGGACGATCAACTCAGCTGATGGTCAGTGATACGCCTGACCATGACAGAGCGGCATTGAAGGAGACCAACTGATAAACTTAAAAAACGTTCACTTAAAATGTATAATAGGGATAATCGTTTTTTATTATATTTTTGTATATTTTTTGACGTTCATAAGTGCTTTTTGTAAGCCTAATTTGAAATAAATGTTTTTGACTTTGACTTGACTTTGTGTTTAGCTCGCTCTGCAAGGACTATGGTAGTGACGACACCTTATGCGTCATACGCAACTAGTCCCCCGATCTCTATAGCACCTTGAACTCACAAAGTCTATCTTGCCCCCCCCCCCCCCCCCATCCACGGCACATTGATCTCACATGCAAAATCTCACTTTGCTTAAATTGGGTATTTGACACCACTAATCGTTGACGCACTTTTTATGAGCTGTCAAAAAGGGAACGCTTTCATATATTTAGTATGAGATTATTGATATGTGACGTCATTGCTCACTATCATCAATTGACCTAATATTTGGTTTCAGTGTATTTAACAATACAATATTGCAAATAAACAAAAGTGATCAATGAAACGACATGTGTGTGTATGTAGCCTTATAACCTGTACCCTGGTCTTCTAAACACACTTTTATCTCAGGAGGTGGAGACCTTAAGAGAGAAGTGCACCGCCCAAGAGAAACAGCTGGAGGATTGCAGCAGCCAGCTGGAGAGACATCATCGCGTGGCGAAACTCTTGGTGGATGAAGTGACTGCGCTCAAACATAATGCTGACAAAGACAGGGAGATGGCAGAGACGTGAGTGCGAAAGCGATGGCAATATTAAAAAAAAAATTTTTATAATCAAAATCCAATCTTAAATCAAAATATCTTTGTTCAAATAAATCTTTCGCTTCTTTGAAAGAAAAAAAGAAAGAAAAAAAATCTTTATTCAAATAAATCTGTTACATATACTTATGAATCATCAATTGTTATTATTATCATATTTTGAATTCAATAATTAATTTTCGTAAATATTTTAGTGATTCTACCACTGCACCGGTTCGGAAAAGTAGGATCTAAGGCCTGTATTCTAGAACGAGATTCAACGTTGATATTTACTTATATTAGCGTCAGTGGCTCAAAGGTGTGGACTGTCGCTCTCCTACCGGGAGGGCTGAGGTCAAATCCTCCACGTACCAATGTGTTTTCGAATTTCCGAAAAATTATATGTACGTTTTCCGACGCTTTTACGGTGAAGGAATACATCGTTAGATAACCTTGCGCACGCCTGCGAAGAGATTCAAAGTCCACCGCACTGGCCCGCGTGGACGACTAAGGCCTAACACCCTACGGGTAGGCTCGTGCCTCCTCGTGGGGACGTTTAATGAGCTGATGATGATGATGATGATTTACTTAAATTGAGTTAGAAAGGATACAGATATACGTTCCTTACGTCCCTTCTAACTATATGCAAGTAAATATCAACGCTTGAGTCTCGTTTTAGAATATAGGCCTTAGAGTCTTAGAAGAGTTTCCATGTCAGCAGCATGAAACGCAATTTCTTTTAAATGTTTTATAATTATTTTATTGGTTACATAGTTTTATCATTATAAAGTTTATAAAATAACTAACCTAAAATGCTAAATACTGTGCTACCACCGCATATATATATATATATATATAATATTATATATATAATATATATATATATATATATATAAATATATATATATATATTATATATATATATGTATATTTTTATGTTATAAGTGTATAGGACGGTGTGGACGCTCACCTGATGGTAAGTGATACGCCAGACCATGACAGAGCGGCATTAAAGGAGACCAACAACTGATAGACAGTTATTATCCTCCATCAATGCCGCACTGCGCCCGTCACCCGAGACAACAGATGTTAGGTCTCTTATACCCGGTAATTTCACTAGCTACAGTGCCCTCATCCCGAAACACAAAAGTGCATAACACTCCTGTTTCATGGGTCGATATCTAGCACTGCGGTGGTACCTACCTAGACGACAGTATCGAGTCTACCACCTAGTAAAAAAATTAAAATTAAACTGGGGAAAGTGGCGTACAAGTATGAAGATTGTAACCCTGACATTATTCGTCCCGTCAGGTATAAAACCGAAGCCCGCGACGCAAGAAGCAGGTCCGGGTGTTGGCCCACCAGAGCCTGCTGCTCAGCGAGGAGTTGGGTCCGGACGAGCGACTGTCTCGCCTGCTGCAGGAACTGGCCTCACTGAGGCTGGCACTCGAGTCTCAGGGGATCAGACATCGGGACCAGATACACGATTTGCAGGTATTACTAGTTAGGAGGAAAGAAGTCAATAGGACAGAATCATTGTATAGAAAGAAAGAAAGAAAAAACATTTATTTTGACCACAAAAATAACATGAAAAACATAATAAGAAAAAAATATACAATTTATACAGAGTCTACAATGAGGATAGAATTATAAGAATTTATTCAATTATTTGGAAAACCAACAGCATTTTATAGCACATTTAAACAAAACAACAAAAAGCAGTAGCTAAAACAGTTTTCACTAATTAAATAATACACCCTGTCGCTTAGAAATTATGTATAACTCTTAATTTAAGATAACACTAACAAATAATATAAATTATATCAGCTCATTATACGTCTTCACCGAGGGCCCCTTCCCTACCCGTACGCGGGTGTACAGGCCTTAGTCGTCCACGCGGGCCCAGTGCCGGTTGGGCGACTTCACGATCTTTTGAATCGCTTGGAGCGTCGGATAAACGTATAATTATGAAAATTTTAAAATAAATTAATACGTGGCAGGATTTGAACCTGCGCCCTCGAGATCGGAAGACAACAGTCCACACCAATGAGCCACCGACGCTCTGCCAGAATACCAGAATTTAAAAGAAAGAAAGAACATCTTATTTAAGTAACTTTAAAACTACTAAATACGGTAGGTCCCATACCCGGTAATTTTCGACGATTCAGTACCGAGTCTAAAGAAAAAGATATAAAATTCATTATTGCACATAATAAATTATACTACACAACAACCTAGTAATTTTATACAATGTTTATTTAATCAATGTCTTCATTATCTTTTACAGTTACAACTAGCCGAAAAGCACGAGGATACAGACATCCTGCTGTGGGAGGAGAAGATCAGACTGGCAGAGGAAGACGCCCAAAGGGCGATCGATAGGGCGGAGAGGGCGGAACGACGCCTCGCCGCCTTCACCCACAAACCTGTACCGACCGTGCTCAAGTCGAGGATCTGCTTCTTCGAGAATGGAGGGGAAGAGAGAAATGAGAAACAAATGCTGGTTGCTGCAGGTGAGTGATTTTTAATAATTTTGACGGTCCGTAGCGGTCTTGGCAAGCGTAGCGTAGGACGCCCTCCGGCCCGATGGACCGACGACTTGCGAAAGGTCGCTGGTGGAAGCTGGATGAGAAAGGCGGAGGACCGGGATGTCTGGCGCAAAATGGGGGAGACCTATGTCCAGCAGTGGACTGCAATAGGTTGAAGAGAGAGAGAAGAGAGGTAGCGAAATGGCAAAAAACGAAACTTTTATTGTTGAGTTATTTAAACGTCATATGCTGTCCACAGTCTTAACACTATTGTAATGGATTATAGGCAACATCACAATTAAACATAAACAGTCGAACCATAAACACCGTGTTTTCGTTAATAATATCTTTGGAGCGTCGGTGGCTCAATGGTGTGGACTGTCGCCTTCCTACCGGGAGGGCTGAGGTTCAAATCCCGACAAGTACCAATGTATTTTCCAATTNAACTATTATGAGTTGATAAAATAAAAACAATATATGTTGGACATGACCACGAAATTTAACAGCGAAATTAAGTTTGAACGATTTCTAGTGCGTAGTTTTTTTTATACGTCATTAACGGTGAACCACCACTATACGAGTATTATATCTAGGTATAGAAAGACGGAAAAGTTTACTGTCCTAGAAATTTTCCTTTAATACGTAAAACGAAATCTAAATTATTTTTTGAAATAAATTGTCAAATCTTATTTCATTTTCAACAGCACCAGAGCGAGAGCGTACTCCATCCCCTCCACCAATCCCAGAGGCCCCACCCATCCCCACCGACCCCATCGTCCCCAGCGGACCCAGTGTCCCAGTCTCCCCACCACCTCCCCCACCTGTGTTACCCCCACCACCACCGCCACCACCACCACCACCACCACCACCACCACCCACCGGCCTTCCAGACCAACGTCCAGCAAGACGGGATGGCTAACATGCTGGCTTCAAAGCAAGGCACACTGAGGAAAACTAAGCAGAATGGAGGTCAGAACCAAGTTTTTTTGTATTACATATGTGAACGGGACGGTCATTTCGCTCACCTGGTGGTAAGTGATATGCCTGACCATGACAAATGCAGTGTTCAGGCAAATGAATGTCAGTAAGTAGTATCTTTTTTCAGTCAACACCTACCTGCGCCTGTCACCTTAGATTACAGATGTAAGGTTTCGTATATCTGGTAATTTTACTGGCTAATTTTACCGAAAGTTTATAAATTAAAGTCACCAATATGTATGTATACGCATACGTTCCGAAATAATGCACACAATTTGATGAATCTTTAATGTTTGATATTTTAAAGACAAGTAAGGTATATATAAAATTATAATCCGAGAGACCGCAAGCGACTTTTAATGCTATGTAGTGATAAAACGAGAATCTCACCGTTTGAAATATTAACGCAAGACCTAAACTTAAAGGTTTAAATAAATAAGTAAAAATAATGATGATATTTAATTTTATCTATTTATCTATATTTTATGCTGTTATAAAGTTAATGATAATGTAATATTACTGTAATAATGATATGATATTTGATGGTGTAACAATATGAAAATGAAAAGTGTTTATTACTATTGAGTTTCTTGCCGGCTCTTCTCGAAATTCCTACTTATTCCAAACCGGTGGAAGAGTCATAAAAAATATAATAATAACAATTGACGATTCAAAAGTATCTATAACAGATTTATTTGAATAAAGATTTTTCTTTCTTTTTTCATTCAGTTTAGGTCCTTACAGGACACTTATGAATGTTAAATAAAGCTACCACTGGTTCGGACGGTAGTTTTCCACTGAGAAGAATCCAGCAAGAAACTCAGTAGTTACTCTTTTCAAAAATGATGACAAAAATAATGTTGTTGACGAAAATAATGATGATAACGAAAATAATGATGATGACGAAAATAATGATGATGACGAAATTTTTTTTTTTTTTTTTTTGTTAATAATAATGATATTATAATCGTATGGTATATCAGGCGGTGCGATAGACGCGATAGTGGACCAGATCAAGTGCGGCAAGTTCCAGCTGAGGCCCCGCGACCGCGAGCCGGCCCGCCAGGCCCCCCAGGCCCGCGAGCCGCCGGCCGCCGTGGCCGAGATGCTCGCCATACTCGGCACGCTCAGGAAACGGAGACCTACGCGACCTGCGCCCGACATATCATGATACTGTGAGTGTTATATTAGTAGTAATAGGTTTAAGAGCGTCGGTGGCTCGATGGTGTGGACTGTGGCCCTCCTACCGGGAGGGTCGAGGTTCAAATCCCGCCATGTACCAATGAGTTTTTTCGCATTTTCGAAAAACATATGTACGTTATCCGACGCTCTTACGGTGAAGGAAAACATCGTGAGGAAACCTGCGCATGCCTGTGAATAAATTCAAAGGTTGTGTGTGAAGTCGTCCAATCCGCACTGGGCCCGCGTGGACGACTAAGGCCTAATCACCCTATACGGGTTGGCGCATGCCCCTCGGTGGGGACGTTTACTGAGCTGATGATGATGATTAGGTTTACCCTAATCATCCTTTATATCCTCAGCCTTTATCGACCCAAGGACTTTCCCGCAAAGGGAATTTTTGGTGAGTTCGGGCCGCAACCCACGACGCACAACATAAAGTTCAGTAACATTATAGATGCTGACTGTACCACGTTGTTATAAGCTTTATTTTTTTTCTCGTATAATTCTATTCTTATTGTGGACTCTGTATAACAATATATTTTTTACGTGTTATGTTTTTCGAGAGCGTCGGTGGTTCAATGGTGTGGACTGTCGCCTTCCTACCGGGAGGGCTGAGGTTCAAATCCCGGCGCGTACCAATGTGTTTTCGAATTTTCGAAAATATATGTACGTTATCCGACGCTCTTACGGTGAAGAAAACATCGTGAGGAAACCTTCATGCACGCCTGGGAAGAGATTCGAAGGTTGTGTGTGAAGTCGTCTAATCCGCACTGGGCCCGCGTGGACGACTAAGGCCTATACACTCTATACGGGTAGGCTCGTCGCCCTCGGTGGGGACGTTTAATGAGCTTGATGATGATGATGTTTTTCGTGTTGTTTTTGTGGTCAAAATAAATGTTTTTTTCTTTCTTTCAAGTATGATTTTCTGTTTACAGGTATTCTCCTTTGGAAGAGTTGTAAGTTTAATACTGACATAATTCACTGAAGAGTCTTCCGTGGCATTTATTTCTGACTATTATATACATAACATATTATATTATCTGTGTATATACATTAATAACTTTTACTATGTATATTGTAAGTATTATAAACAGAGTATATTACAGAAGATTATATATTTACACTAAAAGATTTTAAACTTTGGCATTGCATACAATCTTAAAAAAGTAAATATAAAATTTTAATTATTATTTTTATGAATTTAAAGAAAATGTATATCTCCCGTAATTCGGTATTTTCCATCATCCGCAATAAAATACCAAACCATATTTTTATAAAAGCGCACCTTATTTATATGTCGTTTCATTGATCACTTTTGTTTATTTGCAATATTGTATTTTTAAATACACTGAAACCAATTAATATTAGGTCAATTGATGATAGTGAGCAATGACGTCATATATCAATAATCTCATACATAATATATGGAAACGTTCCTTTTTGACAGCTCATAAAAAGTGCGTCAACGATTAGTGGTGTCAAATACCCAATTACTGAGTCTAACATCGTTTTTATAAATTTACCTTGGATGTGTTGAAAAACAAATATATGCATTTGATTATAAATAAATCACAATATACTTTTTAACTGGCCATATCGTAATGTATTTAACTGGGTAATGACGTATGTCTGTATGCTGGAGCTGTAATGAATGATTATATTTTTGGAATTAAGTAATTCTTGATTTAGATTAGCATATAATTTCGAAAGCATTCGTTAAAAACGTGATCAAGATTAAAAAATATATTCTTGTTATTGAGCTGAGTTTTTGGCGTAAATTTACATATCTGCCATATGTACAATACTGTTAATTGCAATAAGTCACAAAAATAATTTAAACAATGAAGGAAACAAAAAACCATTTAATTATCATTTTAAATAGCTATATCTAAAAAGAAAAGATAAAAAATAAATAAAAGTTATTATTATTAATTTAAGAGCGTCGGTGGCTCAGTGTTGTGGACTGTCGCCTTCCTACCGGGAGGGCTGAGGTTCAAATCCCGACACGTACCAATGTATTTTCGAATTTTCGAAAATATATGTACGTTATCCGACGCTCTTACGGTGAAGGAAAACATCGTGAGGAAACCTTCATGCACGCCTGCGAAGAGATTCGAAGGTTGTGTGTGAAGTCGTCCAATCCGCACTGGGCCCGCGTGGACGACTAAAGCCTAATCACCCTATACGAGTAGGCTCGTGCCCCTCGGTGGGGACGTTTAATGAGCTGATGATGATGAAAACCATATTTTTGACTTGTAGAATTCTAAGATTGTAAGTATAAAGTCGCATATAAATTATTCATTTATTTTTTTATAATAAAACTATAGAATATGCAATGGAAATGTATGTATATGCATTTAAAATAAATGTGTAACTGCGTATTTTTGCCGGTGTAATAATCAAAATGTCTAGGATGGATGAATTATGAAGTAAATACAACATTAGTGTAATAAGGCTGAATACGTTTTCAATTTGCCAATTGTAATAAAATGGACGAATTAATTTGTTAGTTATTAACATAATATTTAGTATTATTTTAATAAGAATGTAGTCAAGTTAAGAAGGTATAAGAAGGGAGAGCGTCGGTGGCTCAATGGTGTGGACTGTCGCCTTCCTACCGGGAGGGCTAAGGTTCAAATCCCAACACGTACCAATGTGTTTTCGAATTTTCAAAAATATATGTACGTTACCCGACGCTCTTTCGGTAAAGGAAACCATCGTGAGGAAACCTGCGCGCCTGCGAAGAGATTCGAAGGTTGTGTGTGAAGTCGTCCAATCCGCACTGGGCCCGCGTGGACGACTAAGGCCTAATCACCCTATACGGGTAGGCTCGTGCCCCTCGGTGGGGACGTTTAATGAGCGATGATGTTGTCAAGTTACTTTTAGAACAAAATGAAAAAATATAATTAATATATTAAGTCACAATTTTATGGTAAGTTAAAATTAATTATTAGCGACTTAATTATGGTTAAGTTGGAACTTATCGTGATCTGAATACTCTTTGATTGTTAAATAATATGTATACAATATACGATTTATTGTTGTGTATAAACTAAATTGGATTTTACATAGCTGAAGATATTATATATAATATTTTTTAAGTTAGCTAGCTTTCCAATTTGTATTTGCTTAGTTCGTAATAAATATATTATGTTCCATAACTAGACTCTACGTCATATTTTAGTAACTGAGCTGTGGTCCAATCATCGCATTTACCACGAGTCGAGTT
The DNA here is from genome assembly GCA_019425675.1 of Leucinodes orbonalis. Classification (NCBI taxonomy): domain Eukaryota; kingdom Metazoa; phylum Arthropoda; class Insecta; order Lepidoptera; family Crambidae; genus Leucinodes; species Leucinodes orbonalis. The sequence continues at coordinate 10,268 of PQWD01000866.1, read as the reverse complement.
GTATTATATTGATGTATGTACACTTTTTGCATTAAAATATATATACTGATATAGGGTTGCCAGCTTTTTTCTAGGTAAAAATATTTTGTTTATCAAAACATTGAAAAAATATAGGAGAATTGGGAAATTGAAGTAAAAAATAGTACATACACATTTAGTATTACTGATTATTTTTATTTTTTTGTTTTTCTCATAATCATTTTCTCTTATCTTCTCAAATCAATCAGCTTTGGCTTACAAAACCTTATTAATTTTACATTAACCATATTATCTGGAGCGTCGTGGCTCAGTGGTGTGGACTGTCGCCTTCCTACCAGGAGGGCTGAGGTTCAAATCCCAACACGTACCATGTGTTTTCGAATTTTCGAAAATATATGTACGTTATCCGACGTTCTTACGGTGAAAAAACATCGTGAGAAAACCTTCATAAACACACCTGCGAAGAGATTCGAAGGTTTGTGTGTGAAGTCGTCCAATCCGCACTGGGCCCGCGTGGACGACTAAGGCTAATACCCTATACGGGTAGGCTCGTGCCCCTCGGTGGGGACGTTTAATGAGCTGATGATGATGATGATGATATTATCTGTGCCTGTAAGGACTACTCGTTTTGATGAAATATCTAAATATGCCAAAAAGATTTAAAAAATATATCAAAAAGTAAATAAAAAATAATTCTTTGAATATAGTACGAATGGCAACCTTGATAGAAGTTGAAAAGGATGGAACTAATGGTTAGTTGTAATAAAAGATGTAGATTTTAAGGCGAATCCGGTAGCCATTGTTGCTTGTAATTTTGTTGTAATTGATTATTGCTTGAGATTTGAAGTTTCCAAGTTACCGTCGGTGCCATTGAACACCGAATCGACAAGAGCATTTGTGTTTAAAGTATTATTAAGTATTGGTTTTTTATGAAATAAATACCTATTTGTATTTTAATTAGTTGTTTTTATTTAATACTCACTCTTATCGCAGTCCACTGCTGATATCCATTTGTTTTAATAATGTCTTTTTGTAATACTGTCAATTATTCGCCGTCCACTGTTGGACTGTTCTTTTCAATTTGACGTGACCACTCCTACTTCAGCTTACTGATCTGGCAAGTCCTATTCCTATAGCGTCTGGAAGCTTCGTTAAGCGACGATCACACGACTAAGGGATGAGCACCAGATGGGGGTTAGCAGCGACATCCTGCTTACTGAGCTTAAATTTTATTAATTCACTCGAAATATACTCTTCACAATGCAAATGTATTCCGGTACAACTTTGAAATAAATAGTTTAAAATGGTAATTGTATAGTAGAATAAATTGTCTTATGGTGTTACCAATTAAAATCTAAAAATAAACAAGGAGCGTCGATGGGTGCAGTTCAAATCCCGCCATGTACCAATACATTTCATTTTTTTGAAATTATATATGTACGTTTATCCAACGCTCTTACGGTGAAGAAAAACATCGTTAGGAAACCTACGCACGCCTGCGAAGAGATTCAAAGGTTGTGCGTGAAGTCGGTCAATCCACACTAGGCCCGTGTGGACGACTAAGGCATACACCCTTTACGGGAAGGCTCGGGCCCCTCGGCGGGGACGTATAATGAGCTGATGATGTAATCGTATACATTGTTATAAGACAATGAATGAGTGCACAATTCTACTATTAAGACTCAATAACAATCCTATTAGCGCATTTTATATTTAGCAGAATCGGGGCCCTGGTAAACACTACGGTCACCAATGTTGTCACTATGAGCATTTTCCCCCAAAGATTAAACTAGCGGATAAGAAAATAAATCTCAATATTTATAACTGTTTAATAAGTAATGTCCATAATAGTATCCTTGCACCGCGCATCACTGTCCTTCCTTTGTTACTACAGGGTTTGAGAAGAAGGTCATCTTCATCGCTGAAAAAAAGCATAATTTAGATTGTTTCTCGAAGAAACTGTATATTATACGTGGCAGGTAGGTCCCCTACTTCGTTCTCACCTGACAATGTTGTTAAACTTATGTAGGTAAGTAACCACTGTCTTACTTTCATTAGAAAGTCTCAAAGCATAGTTTTTAATGGTATAAATTTTTAATATTTTGTTATTGCAATTTAAAAGGAAAAAAAATCAAAATTGTTTATTCCAATTAGGCTTACAAAAAGCACTTATGAACGTCAAAAATACACAAAAATATAATAAAAAACAATTAAAAATACTAAACTAAAAATATGAATTTTGATGCTTTGAAAAAAAGCGCTTCAGTGGTTTGGCCTGTAATATGTTGGGTTATCAAATAAAATAAAATAAAAAATTCTCATAACATTTATTCCAGTCATTAATTAACAAGTGCATACAAAATAATTGATAAAAATAAAGAAAAAAGTAATTTCGATTGTACAACATTATTTTAGCTACCTACATACAAACGATGGACGGAATTAATAATTCATTAGAATATGTTGAAGAATCTTAGTGTACATTTAGTCAAGATTTATTGCGATAAAATGTATATCCATTACTTAGTACATTTCTTAAACAAATAAGAAAATTTGATACAAAATATTTAATAGAATTATTTTATTTACGATATGTGTTTAAACTAGTGTATTATATGTACACATTTGCACAATGGTTTAAGTAATACTTGTCCTTCCAAATAGTTTGAGAGAGATCTTTTTAAAAAACGTTTTCCGATTAAGTTTTGAATCTTATCACATATATTCATGAATAGTTAAGTTTAGTGAGCTAATCTAACACTGGATATATTGTGTATAGCGAAAACTGAATACATGAAGTTAGGTTGTCCCTTCCACGTAGCAATCGTCGAAGTCGAGTCGGAACTAAGGAAAAATAATATTTAATTCAATACCGATTTTTTTAAATATGATACTACTGTGAAGAAAGGTATTTTTAAAGTAACTTATTATTATTATTCAATATAGGCAAATAAAATCATTTTATTTTTTCTGGTCACACAAACTACAGCAAAAAAAAAATTATTGCAGTAGATACGAATCTACTTGTAAAATATATTTGAATGTAATAGCTAATTCAGTAAGTTTGTTGCTACATTTTTTAAGCAAAGCAAATCTATAGTGTTGTGCTAAAATATTCTATGACCAATTACACAAAGTTCCAACCCTAAAATAATGAAAGCGACTAAAAAGTTAGTTAGTACCTACTAGCTATACCCATTAACTTGCTTTACATACAAAGAAAATATGTGATAAAAATTAAGATTCAAAACCAACATACTTTTTAACAAATAAATACCTACAGTGCTTATCAATAAATACATATATAACAATACAGGCTAAAGCATTTCGGTGTGTCTATGTTTTAATTTTTATACAATGTTCTTAAGGCCACTGGGTTTAAGCGTTTACACATAATGCTATATCTTCAAACATTGAATAGGTACCTTAAATATATTGTAAAAAAAATAAAATAAATCTATGAAATATTATGTTCATCATCCGTAAGATAAAAGTGGTCTTATATTCAGAATCGATCGAGCTACACAACCATTTTATTTTAATAATAATACATAAATACTAATTTCCAAAACAGTGCAAATAATGTTGTCTATTATCACATTATTAAGATAACATGATACTAAAAATAACACGTTGAAAATACTGTTCGTCTTTTCCGATCATTTAATGACGGTCGTCTAAAAATAAAAGATCAAATTAACCCCCCGACAGAAAAACGACGGGGTGTTATTTATTTACTTGGCAATTGTGTTTCTACGCGCCAATTTGATATTGGCGCCAAAATACTAATGTCATTTTTTGTGCCATTCACTTTGCACTAGTGTTGTCAAAATATCTAAAATAATGACAATATGGCATTTTTAATATTTTATTTGTCTATTTTCCAATATATCGATTTATGCAAACTACTGCTGCAACGCTACTAGCACGTTTTCAATGACTCAAAATTAGCAGATTTTTTTTACTAACAGTTATAATACTATGCATATATTTAATGTATTTGCGCAATGTTTCTACAAACAAATCATCGCTTACGCCGAGAACTCCCGTAGTTTGTCGACAACCAACTGTCGGTTGCGTTTCACCCACTTGATGTTCACGTTCGCTTTCTCTATGGCCTGCTGGACCGATAGCTTGGCGTCTTCCAGATACTTGGAATTCGTTGAATACCACAGCATAAACTGCGAAATCATTAATATACATGAATCATGGACGCAAAAAAATACGGACGGAGTCTCGCCAACATCAAAAGTGTTGCCGAAATTCGGCCAGTTTTTGTATGCAACCACAAAATTTTATGACTTGGCACGCATCTGTCAACAGAGCCATAGATTATGTTAGATAAAAAGTTTAAAAAGAGCGTGGCCAGTGTTTTTAAATTGTGCAAAAACCACGTAGTGAATGTCACTTGTGCGATTTTACCTAGTTCGATTAGGACATTGCTGGCTGAATCACCTGATTGTCTGGAAAGGAAAATGATTCCGTGCTTCGAAGAGTAGCAACGTTAAGGCGTCAGTCTCGGCTACAATCTATTAGTGGTTATAAATAACACCTATCAAACCGCATTGGTTTGATAGGTGTTACACTCGAAGTTATGCCGGCCAAACTATCCAACTTGGCCGGCATAACTTCGAGAGGGGGACTAGTAGGAGGATTCAGTTGGGCTGGGCGGCATTCGGTAAGCTACGCCATGTCCTAACGTCAACTATTCCGCAATGTTAAAGACGAAAGTCTTTGAGCAATGCGTCCTACCCGTGCTAACATACGCAGCTGAGACATGGACACCGACTGCGAGATTGGTTCATAAGTTCAAAGTCACTCAACGCGCAATGGAGCGAGCTATGCTTGGAGTCTCTCTTAGGATAAGATCAGAAATGATTTAATCTGTAAGAGAACAAAGTTACTGACATAGCCCGCCGGATCAGCAAGTTGAAGTGCAGTGGCTGGTCACGTAGGTCGCAAACCGATGGCCGTTGAGCAGACGAGTTCTGGAGTGGAGACCGCGTCTCGGCAAGCGTAGTGTGGGACGCCCTCCGGCCCGATGGACCGACGATTTGCGAAAGGTCGCTGGTAGAGGCTGGATGAGAAAAGCGGAGGACCGGGACGTCTGTCGCGAAATGGGGGAGACCTATGTCTAGCAGTGGACTGCAATAGGTTTAAGAGAACCGCATTGGGTCCGCGTGGTGGGTTACGGTCCAATGTCCCCAAAGCTAGGTGTACGGGAGGGCCTGTGCCCTGCAGTTGGACATTATAGGCTGATGATGATCACCTTAGAGAAACCCTATTAACCTTTTGAACGCCAGGAAAGACACAATAGAAAAACTATTGTCGATGATCATCAATTTATCACTCACCTCGTCAAGTTCCTTTTGCGTGGTGAACTGCTCCAAAAGGGTCTTAATGATGTTGCCCAAACGACGCGACTGGCCGTTCTTGAAACTGAAATATAACAAACATAAGTAATAATCTTTGGATATTATACAAAATAAATACCTGCAAATTTTTATTATCGGCCATTATTTTATCCTAGACTTGATACACGAGTAAGAGAGAGAAGACGACTACTACACCACGGGCTCGATCCCCGAGCAATACAAACATTTGTGTGCATGAACATGTCTGTTTGTATTGGTCTGGGTGATTTAAATAAATAAATAAAAAGGTTCCCATAAAAGTAGTCTCACTACACGTCCAGAAGTAGACCCTGAAATGGCACATTAGCTCATACAAAGTCAAGACACTCACGTATTATATATATCCTTGATCCGGGCGTAGATGAAGTCCCTGGCGACATAGTATCCGACGCTGGAGCGAGTTATAAGCTGGAACACCGCGCCCGCGTCCTGACGTCGAACCTCTGACCCTTCCGTGATCGCCCACTCCATGTACCTGAGAATAAATGGTCTAGGTGGTAGACTCGATACTGAGTTGTCGAGGTAGGTACCATCGCAGTGCCAGATATCGTCCCGGGAAACAGGAGTGTTATGCACTTTTGTGTTTCGGGATGAGGGCACTGTAGCTGTTAAAATTAGAGGGTATAAGAGACCTAACATTTGACCTCGGCTAGTGGGTGCAGTGCGGCTTTGATGGAGAATAATAACTGTCTATCAGTTGTTGGTCTCCTTCAATGCCTCTCTGTCATGGTCAGGCAAGTCACTTACCGTCGAGTGAGCGTCCTGTCCGCCTTGTACACTAATAACATCAAAAAATGTGGTGAGGATGTAAGGGATTACTGAAATCATCATCATCATTGCGCTATGAAGCAAAGCAGAGCTATGTTACTGGAACAAAATTTCAGTTACCCATGTCAAAATAGGCTTAAAGTGTGTAGAACCGATGTCCGTTGGGGCAGAAAGGTTCTCGAGTGGCATCCACGAACCAAAAATGAAACGTAGACTTTCTAGCTAGATGGATCGACATGGTGACAAGGCGGTTAGCGCGTGTCGTTGACGATTGCAAAAGTTCAACAATTATTATTATCATAATTGGTAATGATTTACTTTGGATCTCTCTCTTCATTCTATCGAAGTCCACTGCTGGACATAGGTTTTCCCCATTTTGCGCCAGATATCCCGGTCCTCAGCCTCCACCAGCAACTTTTTTCAAGTCGTCGGTCTATCGGGCCGGAAGGCGCTACGCTTGACAAGACGTGGTCTCCGCTCCAGAACTCGTCTGCTCCAACGATTATTGCGTTTGCGACATACGTGACCAGTCCTACGTATATAATAATATATAATACTAATTAAAACTTGTGCGTCTTAGTGTGTGTGCGTATGTGCATTGTGTACATATGTGTATCTGACACACAGGTCTGTCACTGTGTGTGTCACACTCACTGCGCGAGCAGCCAGGGCGCGCGCGCGCAGGCGAGCGCGGCCAGCAGCGCGTCCCGCGGTATGTCTTCTCTCTGTCTGTGTGTCTGTCACTGTGTGTGTCACACTCACTGCGCGAGCAGCCAGGGCGCGCGCGCGCAGGCGAGCGCGGCCAGCAGCGCGTCCCGCTATGTCTGTCTCTGTGTCTGTGTGTCTGTCACTGTGGTCACACTCACTGCGCGAGCAGCCAGGCGCGGCGCGCGCAGGCGAGCCGGCCAGCAGCGCGTCCCGCGGTATGTCTGTCTCTGTTGTCTGTGTGTCTGTCACTGTGTGTGTCACACTCACTGCGCGAGCAGCCAGGCGCGCGCGCGCAGGCGAGCGCGGCAGCAGCGCGTCCGCGGTATGTCTGTCTCTGGTCTGTGTGTCTTCACTGTGTGTGTCACACTCACTGCGCGAGCAGCCAGGGCGCGCGCGCGCAGGCGAGCGCGGCCAGCAGCGCGTCCCGCGGTATGTCTGTCTCTGTGTCTGTGTGTCTGTCACTGTGTGTGTCACACTCACTGCGCGAGCAGCCAGGGCGCGCCGCGCAGGCGAGCGCGGCCAGCAGCGCGTCCGCGGTTATGTCTTCTCTGTGTCTGTGTTGTCTGTCATGTGTGTGTCACACTCACTGCGCGAGCAGCCAGGGCGCGCGCGCGCAGGCGAGCGCGCCAGCAGCGCGTCCCCGGTATGTCTGTCTCTGTGTCTGTGTGTCTGTCACTGTGTGTGTCAACTCACTGCGCGAGCAGGCCAGGCGCGCGCCGCAGGCGAGCGCCCAGCAGCGCGTCCCGCGATGTCTGTCTCTGTGTCTGTGTGTCTGTCACTGTGTGTGTCACACTCACTGCGCGAGCAGCCAGGGCGCGCGCGCGCAGGCGAGCGCGGCCAGCAGCGCGTCCCGCGGTATGTCTGTCTCTGTCTGTGTGTCTGTCACTGTGTGTGTCACACTCACTGCGCGAGCAGCCAGGGCGCGCGCGCGCAGGCGAGCGCGGCCAGCAGCGTCCCGCGGTATGTCTGTCTCTGTGTCTGTGTGTCTGTCACTGTGTGTCACACTCACTGCGCGAGCAGCAGGGCGCGCGCGCGCAGGCGAGCGCGGCCAGCAGGCGTCCCGCGGTATGTCTGTCTCTGTGTCTGTGTGTCTGTCACTGTGTGTGTCACACTCACTGCGCGAGCAGCCAGGGCGCGCGCGCGCAGGCGAGCCGGCCAGCAGCGCGTCCCGCGGTATGTCTGTCTCTGTCTGTGTGTCTGTCACTGTGTGTTCACACTCACTGCGCGAGCAGCCAGGGCGCGCGCGCAGGCGACGCGGCCAGCAGCGCTCCCGCGTATGTCTGTCTCTGTGTTGTGTGTCTGTCACTGTGTGTGTCACACTCACTGCGCGAGCAGGGCGCGCGCGCGCAGGCGAGCGCGGCCAGCAGCGCGTCCGCCGGTATTCTCGTCTCTGTGTCTGTGTGTCTGTCACTGTGTGTGTCACACTCACTGCGCGGCAGCCAGGGCGCGCGCGCGCAGGCGAGCGCGGCCAGCAGCGCGTCCCGCGTATGTCGTCTCTGTGTCTGTGTGTCTGTCACTGTGTGTGTCACACTCACTGCGCGAGCAGCCAGGGCGCGCGCGCGCAGCGAGCGCGGCCAGCAGCGCGTCCCGCGTATTCTGTCTCTGTGTCTGTGTGTCTGTCACTGTGTGTGTCACACTCACTGCGCGAGCAGCCAGGGCGCGCGCGCGCAGCGCGAGCGCGGCCAGCAGCGCGTCCCGCGGTATGTCTGTCTCTGTGTCTGTGTGTCTGTCACTGTGTGTGTCACACTCACTGCGCGAGCAGCCAGGGCGCGCGCGCGCAGGCGAGCGCGGCAGCGCGTCCCGCGGTATGTCTGTCTCTGTGTCTGTGTGTCTGTCACTGTTGTGTCACACTCACTGCGCGAGCAGCCAGGCGCGCGCGCGCAGGCGAGCGGCCAGCAGCGCGTCCCGCGGTATGTCTGTCTCTGTGTCTGTCACTGTGTGTGTCACACTCACTGCGCGAGCAGCCAGGGCGCGCGCGCGCAGGCGAGCGCGGCCAGCAGCGCGTCCCGCGGTATGTCTGTCTCTGTGTCTGTGTCTGTCACTGTGTGTGTCACACTCACTGCGCGAGCAGCCAGGGCGCGCGCGCGCGGCGAGCGCGGCCAGCAGCGCGTCCCGCGGTATGTCTGTCTCTGTGTCTGTGTGTCTGTCACTGTGTGTCACACTCACTGCGCGAGCAGCCAGGGCGCGCGCGCGCAGGCGAGCGCGCCAGCAGCGCGTCCCGCGGTATGTCTGTCCTGTGTCTGTGTGTCTGTCACTTGTGTGTCACACTCACTGCGCGAGCAGCCAGGGCGCGCGCGCGCAGGCGAGCGCGGCCAGCAGCGCGTCCCGCGGTATGTCTGTCTCTGTGTCTGTGTGTGTCTGTCACTGTGTGTGTCACACTCACTGCGCGAGCAGCCAGGGCGCGCGCGCGCAGGCGAGCGCGGCCAGCAGCGCGTCCCGCGGTATGTCGTCTCTGTGTCTGTGTGTCTGTCACTGTGTGTGTCACACTCACTGCGCGAGCAGCCAGGGCGCGCGCGCGCAGGCGAGCGCCCAGCAGCGCGTCCCGCGGTATGTCTGTCTCTGTGTCTGTGTGTCTGTCACTGTGTGTGTCACACTCACTGCGCGAGCAGCCAGGCGCGCGCGCGCAGGCGAGCGCGGCCAGCAGCGCGTCCCGCGGTATGTCTGTCTCTGTGTCTGTGTGTCTGTCACTGTGTGTGTCACACTCACTGCGCGAGCAGCCAGGGCGCGCGCGCGCAGGCGAGCGCGGCCAGCAGCGTCCCGCGGTATGTCTGTCTCTGTGTCTGTGTGTCTGTCACTGTGTGTCACACTCACTGCGCGAGCAGCCAGGGCGCGCGCGCGCAGGCGAGCGCGGCCAGCAGCGCGTCCCGCGGTATGTCTGTCTCTGTGTCTGTGTGTCTGTCACTGTGTGTGTCACACTCACTGCGCGAGCAGCCAGGGCGCGCGCGCGCAGGCGAGCGCGGCCAGCAGCGCGTCCCGCGGTATGTCTGTCTCTGTGTCTGTGTGTCTGTCACTGTGTGTCACACTCACTGCGCGAGCAGCCAGGGCGCGCGCGCGCAGGCGAGCGCGGCCAGCAGCGCGTCCCGCGGTATGTCTGTCTCTGTGTCTGTGTGTCTGTCACTGTGTGTGTCACACTCACTGCGCGAGCAGCCAGGGCGCGCGCGCGCAGGCGAGCGCGGCCAGCAGCGCGTCCCGCGGTATGTCTGTCTCTGTGTCTGTGTGTCTGTCACTGTGTGTGTCACACTCACTGCGCGAGCAGCCAGGGCGCGCGCGCGCAGGCGAGCGCGGCCAGCAGCGCGTCCCGCGTATGTCTGTCTCTGTGTGTGTGTCTGTCACTGTGTGTGTCACACTCACTGCGCGAGCAGCAGGGCGCGCGCGCCAGCGAGCGCGCCGCAGCGCGTC
>PQWD01000865.1:0-115065 GCA_019425675.1 Leucinodes orbonalis | reverse complement strand
CATGAAATACCCTCGATTACCCGCTGCCCCACACGCACTTAGGATTCTCGGTTTGTGAATAAAAATAATAACGTTTACTCTTTATAAATTTTATAAAAGCTAAAAATTTTACAAAAATTTATAAGTTCTTCAATACATAATCTCATTCAAAAAGACTTTCTTTGCTCTGTGAATCCCTCGTCGAGAATTAGTAATGATCTTAGTTTTTTAACTTCATTTGTTCTAGAAATATAATTGTTGAGTATTGCGATTCTAGTAATAGATCAACAAATTTACTTATGATATACCACTTATGTATAAATATTAAATTCTAAGCAACATAGCTCTCAATTCCTATGCCATGTACATGTATGACTACTTTACCAAGATGCACTATACTTATTGATTATTGGAATTAAGAGCAGTGAAACGAGAGACATTCTGTACATTGATATAACTAACAAATAAAATAAATTGTAATGCAGGATCTGAAAAGATAAGAGTCGTAAAAAATAATGACAGTATCACAAAAGAAAGTAAGTTAGGACTGAAGAATTACTATTCCCTCATATGACATTTTATGAAATTAAAATTATTTAACATATTGTTTTATATGATTCAACTTATAATTTAAATTTCAATTATATAATTATAACAGAAAAAAGTAATCCTGTACACATTTATATTATCCTTCGTATCTTATAAGAGGTTTTTTAATCAATACCAGAATATTCAATATTTAATTTAATTTCTCATTTTCAGAAAAAAATAAATAGCTTTTAGTACAGTATTAAAACTGACAAACCCGACTCAGTATGATTCAGAGTTTTTGAGGCATTAGTTTTGTGGATGATGTTCCTATCTATTGTTCGAACACATTGCAATTCTTTAGTAACTTTTTCGTTGTGCATGATTATGTTCAATATAAACAGTTTTTTTCTCATCTTTAGATGAGCTTTTATCTACTACAAAATTGCAAGATACAATTTTCATCCTGCTTTAAATTTCTTATACCATTTATTGTGGCGCATGGAAAAAAGTATTTTTTTATATTTTTCTTTTTTGTAATAATTTTTTTCAACATAGTTTTATCTTGTAAAATTTTTTAGTATATTTGACTTTTTTAGTATATATAATATGTTGATATTATAAATTGTATATAATTAAGTAATTTAATAGATTATATATAGTAAATGGATAAAATAAGAACATAATCAACTTTCTATTTATTACTGACTAAATACCATTTGTTATACAACAATAAATTCCTTTATGATTGTTAGACATTAATATTTGTTTATTACTATCTCTTTTGTTTACTTTGGAGGGTATAATAAAATTGAGAATATTTCTGGATTTCTTTTTTATATATAGACAAGAGGAAAATGAAGAATTGGATTATTTTCAAAAATAAATACCCCTAAAATTATCCTTACAATACTTGTTTTTTTCATTTTAAATTTAACTATTGTAATTAGACATTGTGAAAGGGTTTATTTTAGTACTCTAATGTAATACTTAACATCTAAGAATTAAAATAGTATTATATGTATACAATAATCTATAGATAAATACTATGAGTAGATACTGTATGTAAATATATAGGTAGTTAGATACTTATGATTAGTCATTAGCAGTTTAATGGTAATTTTCAGATATGTTAAAGAAAAATTTTATTGTAAGAAAGTATTTATTTTATCAACTAATCTTGTCAATACATGTATAACAAACCTATGTATGAAAATTTTAATGAAATGTTTGTTTTATTGTAAATATACAAATAACTTTACTCGTCTGTAATTAATATTTTTTTATTCATTCTTTGCAATTTATTTTATTAATTTATACTTAAGAAACAAAGCTGTATTTCAGAAAATGAAATTAATACTATTTAATTTATCCATCATTTTTTAACAAATTAATTCTCATAACTGATTGAGTACTTAACGTATACATCAATAAACTCATTTATATCTTAAATAAAGTCAACTGTTGAGTAACAGATATTTAAACGGTCTCACTGTATATAAGAATATTTTTTTATACCCATAAGGATAATAATTACAAGATAAAAAATGATGTACCAAACCAGAAGTTACAGATTATTGTATTTAAAGTTAAGTGATAATATTAATACTCTCACTATCCAATGCAAAAGATTGAACTTCGTCTCTTGATAATGTAATTACTTACTATATAAAACGAAATAAGATCTACAACTATTGTCATAAAAATGTATGTCTTCTTTACTATAGAACATTTACAACTTTTAGACGACTCTTACGATAAAAATTTACGGATAATGTTCGAACTCTTTAAATAAGTATTCGCCGCTAGGATTTAGTTGAACTATCAGCATTGATCTAGTTTCACGACAACTAAACTATTGGTGTTTTTGGTTTTATATTTTTTTAATGCCTATTTTGATTTTGTTATTCAATTAATTTTTTATAGGATTTATACTTTTTAAACTTAATTTATACTTTTTTATTTTATAATTTGTAAGAATCTATATTTTATTTAATTGAGTATTTTTATGGCTTTTACATTTTTTCGATTTATTGATAATCATTATACAAGAAAATATGACTATAGTTTAGACATTTCAATTTCTTATTTTCTTTCTCCACGTCATGTTTCTTGCTTAAATATAATATAAAGATTCAACAAATGATTACTTAATTTTGACTTTAAAACTCTCCTTTCTAATATTTCAAATATCAAACAATAGATACTAAATGATCTCGTTACATTTAGAAATATTTTACAAGACAAGACCAAGAAATACATGTAAGATAGAAGCTTGAAAATAAGTAAATCTAATGATTTAAATGAACTTTCATATTTCTCACGTTAGTGCGAGTTAAATTCTCAATATGGTAAATTAGATGTAATTACTAATTATGGATATCTTCAAAATATGAAATACTAATACTTCTAACAACTACGGCAATTGTACTGTCGACCTACTACGAAAAAGTTTTTATATTCTAATCTATCAATCATCATTTACAATTGTAGTCGACTTTTACATACAAATTTTAAATCAATGTTATGTTGATGTTTGAACTAATGACTTTGTGTTAAGTATCATATTTACTGAATTATAGATAATTAATTATTTGGTAAGTAAATATCCTAAAATAATAATATAATATATCTGACAAAGAAAACCAATATGATGCAATAACTGATAGATAAGACACAATCAAACAAAAGGAATTACGTATCTTTTTAAAATTATAAAAATCTTGTAAGACTAATCAGTGACATTATAGCCATTGTTACTGATATCTAACTTACAAGATTAAATGAATTAAAGAGATCTACATGAAAGAATGCTAAGGTGTAGATGGAATTTATTGACTACAGACTATTGTGAAAATTAATACAACTATCGAATTAGGATTATTGATACTAGTATTTGCATAAATGAAAATCATTGTGAAACGAGGGGCAAAAAAGTGAAGACTCTAGAATCAATGTTGTGATAGATGGTAAACAAGACAAAATGTTAAGAAAATATCTCTTGACAAGATTGACATTGAAGTGGATGAGATGATAGACAGAGTAATGAGTATTTGAAAAGAACAACTTTAAATGCGTAAGATAAATCAAGAATTCTCCAAGCTGCACAAGAAAATAATTACTAAAGAGTGAAAATATCGTAAAAAATTCAAAACATTTATGACAATATTGATAGCATTTAGTAATTTAAGAAATTCAAAATAAATGTGTATGAAAATTCTTTGAGATCTTCAATTAGCATATGATGACGAGCAGATAAATATTGCGATCGTAATTCTTCATTCTAAAAAAATATACGAGTAAAAACTAAAAATGCATGAACGAATTGAGGTTAGAAAGACAAGTCATGGATATGGATAAAAACGTATCATGTTATAATAATTTTAAAATAGTTTAGACGAAACAAGATATTCTATTTAAGATGAGTAACAGGTCACCTCCTAATTAAATATGTGAAAGAAAAGAATAAGAGAGATTTTAAAATACATCTTATAAAATAGAATTAATTTACAATGATGCATAAATTTTGAGAATTTTGTAACATTCTTAAAAACTAGAAGGTCACAAGACGAGCTCTACAACTTTGTTTAAAAAACATAACTAGTACTCACGATTAGACTGACAACATAATCTAGAAAATATGTATAGAAAAAAAAACAAGAGAATTTGCTTTTTAAACACCAAAAAGACTAGTAAAATATCTAATACACTAAATAAACTAAACACTAGATATCAGGTAAGAAAATAAAAGGAGAAGTTAAAGCTAGGAGCTCTTATATAAAAAGTAGTTGGTAATTTCTATGAGTCAAATAGTAGATTGTGGTAAATCTTGCAAAATACTAGGAATACTAAAATAAGTTTATACAACTTGGAGAGATAGTAAAAAAGTTTTTGACTTCTTAGATCACAAGTAATTAACAAAGCGTGTTAGTAGCAACAACATTCTTTCTTAGATGCTGATTTTCTGAAAACATGAATAGATATATGTTACTTAATTAATATTAAGAAATACAATCATAGTAAAGAGTATAGAAAATGATATTATCAAAAAATTCTATCATCTTATTATTAATACTTTGTCTTGATCTTTAAATTGATACAACTTACCCTTAAATATTAGATAGTAAACATACACATAAAAACTCGTTATCAACTAATGACTTACTATTTAAGAAAATGATTGCCTAGACAGATAATTTCTATGAACAAGAAGAGATGGAAATGAATAAACAAAATTTAGCAATGAATACGTAAGGGAATAAGCAAGCAGATTTCTTGAAAAAAGACTGTTATAAACATCTAAGAAACTCAGTGACTAAAAAATAAATTAAGACTGAAACGTAACATATAATAAAAACAGAATTACTAATTAGTATATGTAAAATTAACATAATAGTTTGAAAAAGGAAATACGCATGTTCACTTCTAAATTATTGTATAGGCATCCTTTATTTGAATAAGACATATAGATTGACTTAGATAGATTAATACGGCAGACACTAATGTAATATAAGATTCATAGGCAACACAGTTGTAAAGGATGCTCTCATGTAAATAAATGAATGTGACGAGCTTGATATTAGTGAAATTTAGATACAACACATTTGGTTTATACTCTAAAATATCTTACAATAGATGATAAGTAGTAAAAGACAGAAAGCAATATTTACAAGTCTCGACTATTTACAATTCTAGAATATGAAATGTAAAAGTACAACATTAATGTAAAAACGTACTAGTCATTTACAATCAAGATTTTTGTATAAGTTGATGAATTTTTACAGTTGTTAACGAAGAAAAAATTATCATGCATGAGGAATTTAAATGCTTTCATTGTCTAGAAAAAAAATAATTGTAAGTAGCATGGCAATAATATTTGACAGAATTTGTATGTTAAATAAATACACTTCAAAATAAGATTGAAAGATGTACATACATAGGAATATGTATGAGATTTGTTCCACATCTCTGATAGTAAAAAATCACTCTGTACTAGAAATATTAACAAACTATAAAGCTGAAATCGAGTTCAATTAATAATACACAATTGGGTAAAAACTCAAATAATAAATCTGACATCTTTGTACTGGAATACGTCAACAAGAAGATAACTTTGATAGAAGTGAATAAGATTAGTCTAGAAATCTCTATTAAATGTTTACATGAAAGAAGAGAATATATGACATGTTATTATGTAATCTAGGACTAGTTTATACATGTGAAACTGAAATAATCCTGTTTGTTATAAAATTATATGGGGTAAAATAAAATTATCAAAAATCTCTATATTATAAAAAGATAAGAAAAATCTGTATTTAATTTTTTACCCCTTAATGTAAAGAAAAAAAATTACAAAAAGAAACATATTATACTGTGTAACGTCTAAAATTGATTTTAAAATTCAAAAATAATTATTAAGTGTGTGTATGAACTTAAAGTTACGTTGTTATAAGAACGTTATTATTTCAAAAATTTATTAAAATAGTTTTTACACCCATAATGTAAAAAAATGAGAATTTAAAAATTGTAAAAATAAGCATTTTGATGTTTTTTTTTTCTCTAGGGGTTAAAAAAATTAAAATAATTTTGACAATCTCTTTTATTTAATTTTCACCCCTAAGTGGAAAAAATATAGAATATCAAAAGTGTTAAAAACAAACATGTTGTGATGTAAAACATAAAAAACCAATTTTAAAATTGCAAAACAATTATTACAAGTGCATATATGATTATTAAAATAACCCCGTTCTTAGAACGGGTAGCTATGCTAGTATTCAAATAAAATCAGTCCCTCTCCTAGTACAGAAATTTACATCTGAATTTGAAATAGACTCTATAGATATTGTTAAAATCAAGTGTTGAAATTGAGTTGAATAGATTTCTAAGTGAACTGATTACTTTGTTCATAACAAGCAAGTATAATCTGATAAGCATGTTTATAACTTATTTAATAAAGTCTTGTTATGATATGTATGACATTTATTTACTAATGTTCGATTTGTGTGAAATTAAACTTATTTTTTTGTATATTTTTATTATGGCAAACTCTTATTTATTGTCTCCTCTTTAATTAATTATTCTATATTTTATTTTTTAAATTCGAAATTCTTTTTTTAAGTAATGCAAGTTATTGTCCGTCAGACTCCTAACAGACTTACTACATTGTAGAATAATTCTAGCCCCTTAAGTAAATTATTTAAAGATTGGGAATTGAAAGATAAATGCAATACTTTATTAAGTACAGAGTTTGAGTCGAGATAAGTAAAATTGTTTTTAGGATCTTTGTTGACTTCCATTTCTCAAGATGTTGAATGTAATTGAGATTAGAATTTACAAATGATTTTTTATACTTTAGCAAATATAGTTGAAACTACAAAAAGTAATTTAGTTCTAATCTTTAGGACATTTACAACCATAGTTTAAACTTAAATTTAAATATTTTTAAATTGTTGTGTCAAAGCTTTTTTAATTTTTATTAACAATTCTACTACGCTTAGACCTTACAACATTAAACCAGCTTAGCAACATCTAAGCTATAGATGCTTCATTATAAGTACCTTTAATAAATATTACATATACATAATCATAATCTTTTTTTTGTTTTTCTAACATATATTTATAATGTTTGTATTTTATAAAACTAATTATTAAAATAACTACATAATAAGTATTGTAAAATATTGCTAAATCATAAGTTTAATTAATATTGTTGTATTAATTTACATGCCATATATTTTTATGTTATTTTCTTTAATTTACTTCTTATAGATTTATAATTAATATTAACTTGATTGGTTCTAATTTATTTAAAAATTTATAAGATTAGATAAGGACAAAATTTTTATAAGCTTAGTAAAATACGAATAATACTTTTAATTTATTTATTGTAGTCAAGACATTTTAATAATGGTTAGTAAAGAATTGTTAATAAATGTAAATTTAAAAACAGAAATAACTCAAATCAAACAATATTCTTATAATAAGTGTTTTGGTATTGTACATTTATTTTTAGAATTTTGATCTTACGTAGTGCTTATGTATATCTTATGTTTGTTTACTTTATGTGATAGAAAACAATTTAAATAAGTTTAATGAGTTAATGTATGTTCATTGACTTTAATTTTCTTCCACGCTTAGGTTATTAGTTTCTTATTTAGTTTAAGCTCTTTATAAATTTTAGAGATTGTGGTATTGTTTTTGCTTACTAGCATCTTCAGATTATTTTTAGCTTCATCACCTATAAGCACAAATTTACGAGCAATTTTCTTTGCTACCAAAATACTTACAGCTCTTCTTTTCCCGCATCAGCTTGATCATATTTTCATCTTCGGTCAAAAGAAATAGACTCCATGGTCTTTTTCAGTACTATAGACTGAATGTATGTTTTTAAAAAGGTTCAATTTCAAGCTTCTTTATGTACCTTTTGTGATATGTGGTTACCACACATCCCATGTCTTAACATATGGAACAATTCTTGTCCGAGATTTATGATGTATTCCAGTTCATTCGCAAGAAGATCATATTTATCTAGCTTTTCATTTTCGACTATAAAGCTCACTCTTGGTTGGTAATATTTAATTCTACAATCAGAATTTCTTTCTTCTTCTTATCAAATACAAGAATATTAGGCTTATTTTTATATTTGTTGACATTCGCGTGTCTACTCTTATTTCAGCCCTATCATTTTCAATGATTTCCTGAACAGAGTGACAACGTATCTTATTAGTCTTTTAAAGCCATATTTAATACATATGAGACAGTCTATGCATCTAACTTCTTCATTGTGTCTTTCTATATAGTCAAGGCTCAACAGTCGATTAGATTTAGTAGCTAAATGATTCACAATCTTTCTATGAGATCCACAGCGCAAACATTGTCTCTCCTGACCACTGAGCTATATGTGGTTGATAAATTAGATAAATGTATATATAAATTGTATAATTTTGTTATTTAAAACCATCCTATTAATGTGTATCTTATATTTTTATTAGTTGTTACTTTATTTGAAAACTAATTCTATTAATAATTTATAAGTGTTATTTATAATTCTTATTTTACTTTTTATTCTGTTGATTATTTATATCCATAATGATTTAAGTTTTATAATTTTTTTTAATTTAAAAATTTCATATTTTTTATTATTTATTATATATAGACTTAAAAATTTCTTTTTTGGTATTTTATATATCTATTTAATATATCATGCACTTTATGTGGGAATACAGGTAGTAATATCTAATATCTTAATGGTATAATAGACATTTTATATAATTGATATAAATACTTGTAATAAATGAATGATATAATTATATGTAGTAATGAACGAAATAAGAACTAAATCAAATTTATTAATGATTCTAAATGTATTATAATTCCTTTATGATTGTTAGATATTAATTATGTTTAATATTTTCTCTTATTTGTTTACTATAAGGGTTTTAAAAAATTGAAATTACTCCTATACATATATATAAAAGAGAAAAAGAGAAGAAAAATGAAATTATGAAATAAATAAACTATTACATTTATGTACCCTTGTAATACCTAATTTCTAATTTAAATGTATTTATTGAGGTAAGAAATTACTAAATGTTTATTTTATTGCTCTAATGTATGTTTATTGAATTTAGGGGTTTAGAAATACAAGTTGTAATTGCATTGATTGTAATCAAGAAGCTAGTATATAGAATAGATGAATAGCTATACTGTATGTTGTTTAATTAGATATTTAGATAATGAAAAGTTTATAATAATCTTGTATTTTGCTTATAACAAAATAATAATATAAAGATGTTAAATATGAAAGTATTTACTTTTTGTAATTTTATTCTTAACATGTATAACAAACCTATGCAGAATTGTTTTAATGCAAATGTTATCTTGATATGTTTGTATGTATATTATTTTATTGTAAACATAATTACGAATTTACTCTCTGTAATTATAATTTTTTAATAGATTATTTTTCCATTGTAATTAATCTTTACTGGAGAACGAAGCTGTATTTAAGAAATTACAATGATAATTTTCCTTTATTCATCATTTAATTACATATTATTAACTCATAAATGAATCAATATTTTATTTGTCTCAAAAAATGTATTTCAATTACTATTTATATACCTTAATGCCTCGCTTACATTTAGGAATAGTTTACATTTGCAGACATAATATTTACATTGATACTATACCAGACAAACTTTTTACACAAAATTGTATGTAAATTAACTAATACAATTCTTATCTCTAGAAATAAATACTTACAATTGGTATCTGTGAAATAAACTATAAATACTTTACAATAATGTAATTATAGTGGAGACCAATTACAATAAAATATTCTTTATGTACAATTCTACATTTAAAACAAATATTAATACAATTATCAAACTTTTAATACTTTATACAATTCTTTTCGTTGTAATAAGACACTAAATAATATCATGATCAATAAGAAGTATGAGTATTTATATTTTACAATTTTCGATCAAAAATATCTTATTTATACATTATTAAATTATTATTAATATTCAATTTAAACTTGATAAATCTATTTTTAAACATAAGTTCATAACAAAACTTTTTATAAAATTTAAATTTGTACTATGCTAAATTTTTAGTTTTCTTTGTGCATGTAACTAGCAGATATCAATATTTTGGTTATGTGTATCATTATTAATAAATTTAAATTTTATTTATGAAGTAGAAGAATCAAATTTTAAGCAGTCTAGCAATCTCTATTATTGAGTGTACTTTATAAACAACAATATGATATTAAAAGTACTAAGAGAAAACTAGATTATTTATTAAGCTTTTCTCTATCTTAGACATTATATCTATTTGAAATGAGAGATATTCTTATATCGACGATTCTACTAATTTTTCATAATCGTAATCTTCAAGCATTATAAAGTTATCAACAAAATACTCCTGAATCACGACTTGCAGTTTTGCAACTTATTTTTGAGAAAAAAATATAATTTTGCAACAAAAAGATATTATAATATTGTGATGTAATGGGGAACTATGAACCATTTGTCTTAATACGAAAACGTACTAAAGATTTACAGAATTATGTCTAACTGATACTTTATGTCTCAGTAAAGTTTTACATGCTCAAACTTATCCTTTCGCTCATTTAACTTGTTCGTACAAAGACATTTGTACTTCAAGAGTACATTTTGTAAATCTAACAAAATTTGATACATAATAAGTCGTTTGAGCAAATTTTGTTTTATAAAAATATGTTTGTGTAATATCTATCGACTAATGTATTCATCTGAATAAACATTTTTAACAAGCTTTATTTCTAGTTTTTTCTTTTTATAAATGCTTTATCTAAAATAAGTTTTTATAGGGTTACAATTATAAAAAATTAATTATGTGACTCTTTAGTTAAACTTTCTAATTTTTATAAAGATTGATTTTTTAGTGTAAAATTTATTCTTTTTGCAATATTTATTTACCCTTAATTCATTAAGCACTAATATGAAGGCAATACAAACATTCAAGTTATTATATGATGATGACTATGACTAAAAGACTAAAAAGATATTGGAAGAGTTAAGGATTTAGATGTATTCATAAGATTACAATAATATTGATAACAAGCTATGGAAGATAAGAATATTTGTTAAATCACGGAGGGCTTTAAAAATTTTTATGTTTCGGAATTTATGTAAGGAGTGAAAATTTGAGAAAGAAAATAATTTTAAAAATTAGGGGAGAAGAAAAGGAGATACAAGAGATGACAGAAATGTATTTACTATTGCAATGAGGCAATAAAGAGGTGTTTTTACTATAATAGATTTGACACGTTTTTATACTTCACTATTTACAGAAGAATATGAATTTAAAGTGGTNGTAAATCTAACAAAATTTGATACATAATAAGTCGTTTGAGCAAATTTTGTTGTATTTAAATATGTTTGTGTAATATCTATCGACTAATGTATTCATCTAAATAAACATTTGTAACAAGCTTTATTTCTAGTTTATTCTTTCTATAAATGCTTTATCTAAAATAAGTTTTTATAGGGTTACAATTATAAAAAATTAATTATGTGACTCTTTAGTTAAACTTTCTAATTTATAAAGATTGATTTTTTTTTAAAATTAATTCTTTTTGCAATATTTATTTATCCTCAATTCATTAAGCACTAATATGAAGGCGATACAAACATTCGAGTTATTATATGATGACTATGACTAAAAGGCTAAAAAGATATTGGAAGAGTTAAGGATTTTGATGTATGCATAAGATTACAATAATATTAATAACAAGCTATGGAAGAAAAGAATATTTGTTAAATCACGGAGGGCTTTAAAACTTTTTATGTTTCGGAATTTATGTAAGGGGTGAAAAAATTGAAAATTTGAGAAAGAAAATAATTTTAAAAATTAGGGGAGAAGAAAAGGAGATACAAGAGTTGACAGAAAATGTATTTACTATTGCAATGAGGCAATAAAGAGGTGTTTTTACTTTAATAGATTTGACACGTTGCTATAACTCACTATTTACAGAAGAATATGATAATGTTAAAAGTGGTTGTAAGTATAAATTTTACAACGACAAAGCTGAAATTTAATCAATGAAAGAGAATATAGAAATACTCAAAAAGTTGTTATACCATAATTAATCTATGAGAATAGAGTAGAAAGTACAAGAAAGAAGCATGACTTAGAAGATTTTGATAGAATATAATAAGAAATTGTGAATTAAAAAAATGTAAATTGCAATGTACAAAAAAATTAGATAGTGCCACAAAATTTAATTAAAGTTATTGTAATTTATAAAAACAATTATTAGGAAGGAGTAAATATTGAATGTAACATCTACTTGGAGATAAACAAATGAAATAATTTGATAGTATAGAATGATATAGTCGAAAAGAATAAGTATACATTGTCGAATAAAAAAGATGTTGTTATCAACGCAGAATGCAAAAGTTATGTTTATAGTAGATCTTGAATATGGATCTAATATTATTGAGATTAGAGAGCAGGATAAGTTTAAAATTGCATTTAGTACAATGAACAAGTGTGTCAGTAAAATTTGATGTTTATGGGATATGAAAACTCTTTACAAACATTGCATAGGATTATGATAATATTTTTAGAGATTACAAAGTAAAGACGTAAAATTTACATTAACAACATTATTATATAGATAATAATTGTGAAGAATATGATCGTTTGTTTAGAAAAGAAATCTTTACGTATTCAAATTACAAGTCTTGTGGAAAAATATAATATTGA
This sequence comes from Leucinodes orbonalis, assembly GCA_019425675.1. Lineage (NCBI taxonomy): Eukaryota > Metazoa > Arthropoda > Insecta > Lepidoptera > Crambidae > Leucinodes > Leucinodes orbonalis. Next base: position 102,300 of record PQWD01000865.1, on the reverse strand, counting down.
CTGGCACTACTCTTAAAATGTTGATATTATGTTTTTACAGATATTAAAAAATAAAGCTTTAGAAATCTTAATGCCAATTTGTGTTTTAATGTAAGAATGTTTTTAGGACTACACAACGAAGAAAATAAAATTGATAAATAGTTTAAAAATAATAATAAAGATTGAACATGGTAAAAAAATATGTCTATAATTTACAAGTGTGAATTAGAAAAACTTAAGATTGTGGATTATGATAAATACTTATTACTAAGAACTAACACAAGTATTATATAATGAGGCGGTATTACTACATAAGAATGAAAAAAAGAATGGGTATCAGTTTAATAAGCTTTGAAAAACATGACGCCAACAAAAGTAAAATATGAATAACTAAAAGAATTACATGCGTTATTATGTGACAATAAGAGATTACAGGAAAATGGATTGTTATAAAAACATATCATAAAGCATTAGAAATCAATGATAAATTCATGTTTACCAATGCAAGAGTAAATAGATTTATGGAAAATATCAAAAGGTTTGATTTCAAAGATTAAATATAAAACACCGAGAAAACAATTGTAATTAATTGTCTGTGTAAAATTCTTACGACAAAAGAACAAAAAAAATAGAGAGTGATAAAAAGTAAACGAAAAAAAGATTTGAGTATTTGACATTGAAAAAATAGTGAGATGCTACTAGATTAAGAAAAGAAAGCTTAATATACAATTGCAACATTAATGTGAATTACAGATGTAGAAAAATGGGTTATTACAAGCTTAGAAGAAAATATCATGGTCGGGAATTAAAGACTAAATTTTGGAGTAATTAAAAAATTTGAAATTTACTAAAAGTATAATAGTTTATATACACTACAAGAATTTAGAAAATATTGGTATGAATATGATAATGTTTATAGAGTTAATTAGTGATAGAAGTTGTTGTGAATAACGTATTAGATATTAACCAAGATGTATTGATTATAATATTTTGTAAGAATTGCATAGGCAGGAAAAGAAATTAGAAAAGATGTTTACTGACAATGGAAGAGAATTTTGTAATGAGGTGATGATAAAAATATGCAGACAACTAAATATTGATTGTCATCAAATAAGTATAGAGATAGATGGCATTAAAAGAGTCAAAAACTAATTGTTAAAGATATGGTTTATGAAGCCATTGAGAAATATACCTTTAGTTACCACGTAGATATAAAGTATACAATAAACGAGGCATCGGAGGATAAAACAGGTATTGTTATGTTGGAGAAAAGTTTAGTGGAAAGTTATGCAAACAGTTATAAATACATGTTGTGGACAACAACTTGCAAATAACGAATATCTTGAAGAATGTGATAAATATACCCTAGCATTGTTTTTAGATTGTATTGTTAGTAGAAGTAAGGTAAAAAATTTCATAAATTGTTAATTCGAATAATAAAAGATACGTGAAAAGGAAGCACTCTGATCAGAAAGCATTGAAGTAAAGAAAAGTTGGTGAAAGTAAAATACCAATGATCTGGAGCGAGTATGTTATATTGTTTTGTCATTAAAATTTTTATGTTACTTTTTTGTAAATTTTTTATATTACTTTTTTTGTAAAATTTTTTATATTGCTTCTTTTTGTAAAATTTTATTGTTTTTTTGTAAAAGTTTTGCATTACTTTTACTTTTATGATATATGATAATCATTATCGAAGAAACTAAATATTAATATTTTTTTACAATATCTTTCTTAATTGAATACAATACTAAATCTTAGATCATTGATTATTATGTTTTTTTCAATATCAATTATTGAATACCTAATAACTAATTGACCTCTTTCATTGTAAAATAGTTTATACATTTGTAAGAATAATATTTGCAGGATCAAAAATGCTCTACAAGACCAGAAATTTACAAATTATTGTTTTTCGTTTATTGATAAGGATCTAATGAACATGATGAAATTTTACTACTAACTTAAAATTTCAAGCTAAACAATTCTCAAGCTGCTTTGTTTCGATGTAATTACTTATCAAAGTAGGAACTACAAAGGTCATAACGCAAATAACCTGATCTACGAGGAAGCATTTTATGTGTATCTATACTGTTTACATTGTAATCAACTCGTATATATAATACTCCACATATAAATATTCTCTAATAATTACTATGTCTATATTTATTTTTATTAATACTTTTGTTACAGATGGGAATCGAGCTTTGGGTTTTGGCATTGAATGAGATTAGTGACCACTGAGTTGCATGTGGCTAACAAATTTTTAATTTTTTTGCGTCTAATAAAAATGATCTTATATTTTTATAAGTTATTGACTTTTTTTAAAAAAACAAATTCTATCATTGCTCTAGTATTATTTTTTGTAATTCTTTCTATTTTACATACTTTTTTTTTAATACTCTTACTTTTATTAAATTCTAAAACAATTAATTTTCATTATTTATTATAGTTTCTAATTAATGATTTAAGTATTATAATAGTTTTTTAATAAATCTATTTTTTAATTGTTATTTATCTATTAAAAGTTATAACCTTTTTCTTATTAATTGAATATGACAAAATTTATATGAAATACAAATAGTAATATATTATATGTTGATGACATGTTAGACATTTTTATATTTTTAATGTTTATTTGTAGTACATGAATAATTTAAGAACAAAATAACTTAATAATATTTGTTATAGTATTATAAATATTTTTGTTATTGTAAAACATTAATATTTGTTTATTATTATCTCTCATATGTTTGCTTTGGAGGTTTTTAAAAATGAATATATTTCCTGTATTTCTTTTCTATATGTATACAAGAGAATCAATGAAAAAAATTGGATTTTTGACAAAAAGAATATACTACTAATATACACCTTTTAATACTTGTTTTTTAACTTTAAATTTTATTATAGATGTTAGACATTACAAAATAATTGTTTACTCTAAAGAATTAAAAATACATTATATTATACAAAAATCTATAGATAGATGAGTAGATACTATATAAACATAGTTAAATATTAAATTATTAGTAAAATATATTTATATAATAATTATATGATATGGTAAATAATTAATTTTATTGTAAGATTTAATATAAATTTATTTATTTTATAAACTATATTGTCTATATATGTATATCACTCTTATGTATAAATGTTTATTTTATTGTAAACATACATATAAATTTGCTCCTCTATAATTATAAACTTTTAAATATGTTAATTTATTTTTTAATTTATGTTTTTTATTATTATTTCTAATTAATTAATTTTTATTGGATATATTAATCTGTATTTAATAAACTTCAAATATTAATATTTTAATTTTTTCATCATTCACTGACATATGAATTACTCATGATTGATTGTGTACTTAACATTAACTTTTAAAAACCCCTTTATATCTTTAATATTATGACTATTGAGTAACAGGTATCTTACTGGTTTCTCTGTATAGAAGATATTTTACACGCCCATAAGGATAATATTTATAAGATCAGAGATGCTATACTAGAGTAAAATTCATAAATTATTGAATTTAAAGTTAAGTGATAATCTTGTTGACTTTCATTGATTACGTGAAACGATTGATTTTTGTCTCTCAACAATGTAGTTTTTTAAATGTAATTATTTACTATATAAAACGCAATAAAATCTACAACTGTTTTTACAACTATGGCCATCTAAGTGTCTAACTGTAAAAACGTATTCCCTCTTCGAACCTATAAATATTTACAACATTTAGTCGACGCTTACGATACAATTTTACAGACAATTTTGTATAGATGTTTGAACTCTTCTACCTAGTCTTTACGACACTTTAGTTTTGAACTATTTTCATGATCACTGAGCTAGCGGTATCTTTTATTAATATTTTATAGAATGCCTCTTTGTTAGTGGTTTTTAATTAAATTTTAATAAGGTTTATATTCATTTTTGTATCAAATTTTTATACTTTTTTAATTAAATATTTATATACTTTTTTAGTTTAAAATTTTTTAAAACTTATAATTTATTCACTTATGTATTTTTATAAAGATTACATTTTTTAGGTTTTGTTGAGAATCATTATCAAAGCAAATATAGAATATTTTGTGAATATGTCAATTAATATATTTTTTTCTCTACATCATCTTTCTTCCTCAAATAAATATTAAGTCTCATCTTAATAATTATTTATATTTACCTCGTACACTCTGCTTTCTGTAATCTCAGNAGACAAATCTTTGGTGTGTAAGCCATTGTTTCTGATACTTTAAGTAATAGATTAAAAAGATTATATGAAAGAATACTAAAGAATGGATGGAATTCTTTGACTGAGAACTGTTGTGAAAATTTATACAACTATTGAATTAGAAAAAATATTATTAACGTTACACAAATTAAATATACGTTAAAAGAAAAAGCAAAAATGTTAAAGATGCTAGAATGAAAAATGATCAAGAAAATTTTTTATGATAAAATGAACCACATATAGAAAATACCTCTTGACAAGATTGACACTAAAGTGAATGAGAATATTTAGAACAGAACACTTTTTTAAACATTCAATATAACAAAGATCCTCCAAGCTGCACACATAACTTAGCTAGTAAGAAGTAATTGCAAAAGAAAGGAACACATCATATAGATAATCATGAACTTTAAGACAAATAATATTTTGAACAATTAGAGGAAATCAAAAAAATTCTTTGGAATTTTCAACTAGCATATTTATGACGAGAATATGAATAATGCGAGTGTGATTCTGAAGACTAAATAAAAAATGTATGATAAAAAAGAATATACTTCGAAAAGATACATTATAGATATGAGATTTAAATGGATAATTTTATAGTGTTCAAATAAAGGTTAGACGAAATATGTATTCTATTTATGAGATTACAAAGATAAATTCTGGTCAAAGTTGTAGAAGAAAAGAAATGAGGGTCATTTTGACATATGTTATAAAAATGAAAATGTTTAAGAATGATTGGAAAATTTACAAAGTTATAAATTTCATTTGATCTAGAATGTCATAAGATAAGACAAGGTCTATAACATTGTTTATAAAAAACATAACTAGCATCCACAATGAGATTTACAAAATAATCTAGGAAATATGCAGAAAAAATCACTTTAAAAACATCAAAATAAAATAGAGAATTAAAATGTCTAAACCACTAAATAACAAGGTAAATTTATACAATCAGAAGTTGAATGCAGAGGATCTATATAAGAATTAATTAGTTGGTGCGACGTAGTCTTTAGAAACAAAAAAAAAAGATCTTGAAATAAATTAAGTATGTAAAAATAACTTAAAACACCATAAATAGATATTAGACAAGTTTTTGATATTGTGGATAACAGATACTTAACCAAATGTGATAGTAACATCAACATTTTTTCTTTAATGTTAAATCTTCTTATAATATGCATTAAAATTGTTAATTAGTAAAAATTAAATAGAATCCACAACTTTAGCATAATGTATAAAATGTAATTTTTACTAATTAACAATTTTAATGCATATTATAAGAAGATTTAACATTAAAGAAAAAATGTTGATGTTACTATCACTGCAAGAAAAACTCGTTCTAAACTAGGGAAATACTATTTTAGAAAATAATAGACAAGGTAGGGAATAACTTTGAACAAGAAGGAATGAAAATGAATAAATAGAATTCAACAACAAATACGTGAAATTGTGTAAACAAAGTAAATTTAGAAATAAACGTATGAGAGTAAAACAGAATTACTAGTAGCATGTATAAATTAAACTTAATAGAATACGATTAATAAATACTTGGTTCTATTATAATGATATATAGTCATACTATATTTTGAAGAAAGCAACTACTAAGACTTAGATAAATAAGAGAGATAATATCCATAAATTACAAAGTGTAAAAATACATGTTTTATCTAAAAATAGCAAAGAGATGATCTTTATATCAGTAAAATTGAGATACGAGTAATTTTGTTTAGAACACCAAAATATCTTAAAGTAAATAAGAAACAGTCAGATACAGAATCATTTGTAATCTAGGTAAATCAGCATTCTATTTACACTACTCGGATGTGTAATGTGAAAATGTAAGTAAATACGTACTAGTCATTTAACAATCAAAATTTATATAAACTGATAAGAATATCTAATTTCTCTACAAATGCAATTTTATTGTGCATAACAAAAAATAAAATTATCGTAGATAAAGAGTTAAAGTGATCTTACTGTCTAAATTAAAGAAATAATAGTAAATCACCTGGAAACAAGATTCAAGAATATATTAAATGTCATAACAAATTGTATCATGCATTCATTTAAAACTATGTATGATATGATCTGAAATATTATGCATATAAATTCACTAGATACAAGAAATACTAACAAATGAAAATCTAATATCTAAGTTTATTGAAGAACACACATTAGTAAAAATTCAAATAATACATCTGATATCTTTGCATTAGATATGGTCAATAAAAAGATAATTTTGACAAGAGTGAGTGGAACAAGTCTAGAATAACAATATGTAGTTTATACACAAAAGCTGAGAATATATAATCTGTTAGAATATGAGCTAGGACTAATTAATCAATTTGAGACAAAAATAATCCTTTTTGTTTTGACATTTTATGGGGTAAAAAAAATCATCAAAAATATTGAAATAAAATAAGTCTCTCTTTTATGTAAAGAAGTGTACATTTGAACTCAAAGCTAAAGAAGACGATGTTAATCATATTTTTGACTTTCTAAAATGACTTGAAAAAGAAGGTATGAATATTGGCGGCATAAAGTGTTGGGAAGTGGTTTAAGGAATAACTAAGGTAACTGATTACTTTGTTGCAAAACAAATGAATAAGCATATCTATAAATTATCAAATAAAGTCTATTTCTGGTATTATAACATTTATCAATTAGTGTGCAATTTGTTAGTAAACAAAAAATACTATGAAACTTTACTAATATTGTTTATATTATAATTGTAATAAACTTGTATTTATAATTTCTATTTTAAACTAACAATTAAATATTGATGTGTATTTTACTTTTTGATTGTTTATAATGTTTTATCTTGTTTCTCAAAAAGTGCAAAATATTATACATTCAAAAACTTAGTAGCCTTGATACATTTGATAATAATTTTTTCAATGCCAAGAACTGAAGATAAGTGCATAATTATATCAAGTATTGAGTTTGAGTCGATATAAGTAATTGAAGTAGATGATCTTCGTAGACTTGCTTCTTTAAAGATGTTCTTTAGATGTAAATGAAGTTAGTACCTACAAATGTTTACTAATGTTAGCAAATAATGCGAGCTACTACAAGTATGTATTTTTTTCTAATCTGTAGAATATTTACAACCATAGTCTAAACTTGTATATGAATACTTCTTATTTATTGCTATGTCAATGCTTATTTAATTTAGATTAACAATTATTCTACGATTAGATTCAAATCTAACATCTTTAAACATTGAACTAGTTTAACGACCACTGAGCTAAAGGTATTCGATCATAATTCAGTATCTTTATATAAATATTAATAACAATCAACTTATCAACCAAAACCGAAGCATACATCTAAATAATCATAAATAAGACACCAGAAAGCATTTTCTTTGAGCAACAACGGGGACTCGTCGAGGGAGAATCTAAAAACAAGAACATAGTAGAAGTGGCTAGAAAGTAATGCAGCTCGATAGAGGATGCGGCAAAGGCAAAGTGATGTAACTTACAAAAATAAACTTCCACTATAAAACTGTATAAAAACAATATCTAATTAAATTAAGTTTTAAATATCATTAAGATCAAAATACAATTGTTCAAATAAAATGTTTCATACAACCGATTTACTTAAAAACGGAATGAAATGTATAATAGCTTAGAAAGTAATCGTAATCATGAATTGTCGAAAAAACAAAAATAAATCAATATTACACAATAAGAATAAATCTAGTGTTGATAGTAAAGTGAATATTAGATGGATAGAGTTTTCAGTGTAATGGCAGGAGTGTATCTACTAAACATTAGAAACTAGAAAAATATAAAAAGATCAACACGACAAACAAACTAAAACAGATCATTCAATACTCTACTTTCTACAATCATTTTTACAACTTCATTTGATATTCTTTACTTGCAATACGATATAGTAACAGAGCTCGTCTCACGCCTTGGGAATGATGCCGAAGCTTTGTTAGGACTTGTCAAAGATGTCACTATATCGCAAGCTAAGAAAAGAAATCAAAATCCATTGTAAAAAATGATTCTTCTCCTTCAACAAAACTCCATACCCTTATTTTAAAAATTTTTATTTAAATTTTTTGTTTATTTTTGGAGGGAAAAAAACAAAAATAATTAAATAATTTATTACTTGTTTTGGAATAAATAAGACTACATATTCTTTTTAGTGTTAAACAGTTTTAAGTGTCAAATGTTTTAAAAATATTTAATTTATTCTTCATATTTGTCAAAATTGAAACAAGACATTTTTCAAATTATAATATTTTAAAACACTAGATTTTTTCAAAAATTAATGGTGTTATTTTTACTTTTTATTTGTTAATGTTTATATTTATAAAATCATGTTTTTGTTCTTTTAATAAATAAAATTTCTAATTGAAGGATACAGGATTAAATAGATAAAAATTGATTAGAAATAGTTCTTGCCAAATATTTAATATACATTTGATGTATTTGACACATAAGATAAAATGTCTTATTTGTAATGAAAATATACCAATTATTTATTATTTCATTTTCTCTCCATCACCAGAATGACTTAACATGTGACTATTATGGCTTTACATATATTTATTTTTACATTAAGTAAATTGCTTTATATGGTAATAAATATCCATATTTCAATAAAGTCAACATAAATATTTGATTTACATAATAAATACAATTATTTCGAAATTTCATAAAGTGAGTAATCTTTAATTATGTTGGCAATTTTAGAACTAACAATCAACAGAGACAAATTCTTCATTTACTTAAATATAACTTTTAACTGTTAGTCATACATAATAAGTTTTAAAATTATCAAATTATATTAAAAGAAGTTAAAACAAATATTTAAAATATAATTTAATAATATCTTTAATATTCTATACTATTTAGGTATAATTAAATATCTAGGATAATAAAAGATTATGATATATAAATTACATAGAAACATTTTATATATAATAACAAATATATTATTGAGATATTACCAAAGATAGAAATATAATAAATAAATGGTTTAATAGAAAAAGAATTTCTGATAATAGAAGTCAAAACAAGAGTTACAGATCAACCGATCGTAGTAGATATTTAACAGGCTAAACATTTCTTATATGAATATTAAATGTACCTTCTTACTTTAATCTAAAAGTAAGTTTTACAATGCATCTACAGTACGACTTATTTTATTATTTTTCAATATACAACATCTTTTTGTCTGCACTTACTACAAGACTTTACTAAAATATATCATTACAAGTGTTATACAAATTATCGAACTTTTATACATTTTTAACGATTTGACATTGTGAGATGAGAATTAAAAATCCTTAAGCATTCGTCAAGCATAATGATTATTATAAATATTATGATATCGGTGTCTTTTTTTGAAAATAAATTTTCAATGTACGAAGTACATGTTGGTACAAGAACAATATTAGCAAATTTATCCACAGATAAAACACTTGACTTTTGTTAAATTTTATAACCATACAATACAAATCAATTACGTCATATCATTGCAATACAATTAAATTACATTCATCTAAAAAATAATTTTAATTTGTTGTAAAAACATTTTTATGGTAATCAACCCCAATGAAATACTCTATTTAACTCTATATGTTTGTTTATTTCAATTTTAATTTTAGACTATTAAAACACATTTAATAACTTAAAACGTATTTTAACAAATAATCCTAACCATATTATCTTTAAAAATTACAAAATTTTTATTTTCTCAATATTTAAAATATTATAATACTTTGCTAAAACTTGATCATTAAACTTTCCAGTACATTAATTTAATTTGAGAAAATGTAATGTAAATATATAATTTTTTATTCATCTTTACAACTTGTGCATATTTATTTTACAAAACTATATAAGTATGTATGCTCAATTTTTAAATCAATATATTACTTGTATCAAATTTGTATATGTTGATATCATTAATATCATTTTCTAATAATCAAAAATAATAATAAGAAAATTACTATTATCAAAATATATAAAATATTGTAGAAACAACTTTTATTCAATAAATTGACTAGTTCTTTTAATACAATTTTTAATTTAATTGTAAAATATATTGATTTTTAGTCAATACAAACTCTCATTCATAAATTGTTTATCATTTGTAAAATATTGAAAAAAGATATTACCATTAAAACAAATGAAAATGCGTAGTCACGACTTAGCATTAAAATGAGTGTATATCGCGATGTTATTACACATCCAATAAAAATACAGTTTGTTAGAAGTAAAACTTACATTATGCTATGTGTAAAGATTTAAGCTAGCTTTAGAAAATTAAATCCATTTTACAATAAACATATATATTGAGAAATATAATTTTAATATTTGCAAAATAATTGACTACAGACAAAATTTTTTTTACTAACGAAGTTTATTATAAAATGCTGCACTCAAGATAAATGAACAAAAAAACGCTTTCAACAATTTAATATCAAAAATTGTAATTTAATGTGCAAATTTTTATAATAGTATCAGTGGCTTTTCGTTTTCAATCAAATTAAAATATTAATTAGTAACGTATTTTGTTAGTTATAATATTTTCTGGTCTATACTTACAAACATAAAAATTTTTATTACCGAGTTGTTTTATAATTTAAATTATAAATGGTTTTTAAAACTAAACAATTACTACAAAATATTATATTAATAAATTTGAGGTGTTTGTTGGTTAGTAAAAGGTGATCTTTACTTTTTTATCAATTGTTTTTATCAAAGTAGTTAAAAAATATATTCTTTAATCCAATAAATCATATATATATAAAGATTGTAAGAATACTGTTCAAATCATATCACTTTTGATTTAACTGTAAATTTTAAATTAAATCCGATCAGAATACTGTGCAAGTTCTCATACCCAACAAGAAATTGTAATAATCTTTAATCAAACAATACTTCGTATTTATTACTATTTCGGGAAGTGAGTAAAAATAATCAAATATTATTTAGGTTGTTAAATTTGTTAAGAGTTTTATTTTTTTTACAGCTTAAATTGTAATGGTTTTCTAAAAATAACATTTCAACTAAACTTGTATTTTTTTAGTTTGGTTATTTTTTAGTTTTTGTGTTTTTACAACACAATTTGAATATTAAAAACTAAGAAATGTTAGTTATGAACAATACAGGAGCTTTTAGATTTAAATATACTTTTCTAATATGGAAGTATTTCATTAAATATAGTGTATCTAATTTTCAATGATGATCGTAAAACATTAAACGCCAATAATATGTAAGCGTATTATATTGCAAAATTGATTTAGGCTAAAACAATTATGAGAAATAAGATTTGTTTTTTGAACTATAAATACATGGCTTTAAGTAATATGAGAACGATAATAAAAAACAAAGTTTAGTGATTAAATATTTAACAGCTTTTATTTAATTTTCTTATGTATCTGTACAAAAATCACAATACTTAGGTTTTACAATTTGAGATTTTCGAAATATATTATTTTTTTATATTTTGCATTAAAATTTTGTTTAAATCATTCAATGATATAAAAACTAGATTTAACGAATTAAAAATCATTAACGTTGATCTTAGCTTTTTACTAAATTCTTTGGAAACATGACTGATGAATATTTATGTAATTAAATGAACAACCTCTTAATGTATTATCAATCACTAATGTAGTACTTCTACCGCAGTACTAATATCATCAAAATAAGAATTTTAGAATATCATCAACAAAGACTTTTCTTATTTTTGCATAAACCATACATGTAACACATAATGTTTTACAGTTATTAAAAAAATTGACAAGTAAAACGTTAGAAACTATGCTTCATGTAATTACCACCATACAAATGAGAAAACAATAATATGAAGAATTTCTATATTATCAATCAGAAGAATTATAATAATAAAATTACTTTTATAAGTAAAAAGCAACATCAGTTAATTATATATTTGTTATAATCTTGGAATATCCGTAAATGTTTCAAAGTTATAAATGAAGAAGTAACCTACACTTCAAACAAAATAATCACAATTATCTAATTATTCAATTTTAAAATCTTGATTATTTACACAAACTCAAAATTAGGGACTCACGAAAAATGTATGGTAACGAAATAAACATATAAAATTAAGGGTAAAAAATTTACCGAATTTTTGGATTTAGTATTAGTTACTACAAACATGAAATACTGATAGTTTATCCAAGAAAACAACTAAACTTGACTGAAAAAATTAATATTTCTGAAGTAATATGTTGTAATAGAAAAATAACATTTGTTGCATATAAATAAATTTTATGATTTACTAATAAAATTTATACTGCATTAAACTATAAAGATGTTATAAATATTATTTTGGTAAATAACAGTTATTATTTATAAATATAAAAAATTATATCTTTATAATAAATAAAGAGTCGTACAACTTTCACATATAAAAAATAAATTCTTAACATTTGATATTTCTGTACAATAAAGGAAATAAAAAATGTTGCAATATATTGATTGAATGTTAAATTTTTAATAAGTAAATGTCAAAGAAGTATTGTGAAATTTGTTAAAGATTATGATTGGAAAAAAATTTTAAATTTTTGATACTTGTTTTTTACTTATTTTTGTGTTTACATGCTTAACTTTAAATTATTTAGTTTGTGTCATATCAAACTATGTTTCAAACATATGAGAAGCAAATAAATGTTTTATAATTGATTCACATTTACATTGCAAAAATTTTTATAAATCTTAAAATACAATTATTTTGATTAATACCCCTACTAGACATATAAACAAGTTAACATTGTGTGTATCTGCAATAGACAATGAACACATGTAAAAAAATAGAAACATAATGCAGTTTAATTAAGTGACAAAAGAATGGTTTTACACTAAGTAAAGTCTATACATTTATTTAAACTAAATGAATAAACAAAATCAGCAATTAGACAAATAAAAGCTTTATATGAATTACGAATCATTATAGTTTAGAAATAAATTTAAAACATCAAGTGATATTTTTAAAGCATTAAAGTTTGATAGATTACATTAGTATAAAAGATCTATTAGTATACTTACAACACAGTTATCTCAAAAGATTAATAATTGAAATGTGAGCAAAACGTTATGCTAAATTCAAATGAAAGTGACGACCAAGTCTGTTTAGATCAATTATTGTACTATTAAAAAAGATAAAAGAGTTTTTTATCTAAATAACTATTAAATAGTTTTAAAACTAAAAATGTCATATTCTGAATAGATGGTTATTTTATAGAGCGACTATGCCAAATACTAATAGAAATATTCAATTTAGTAGTAAAGATAAAATTACATTTTTTGAGCAGAAAACAAAATAAGAATTTCATAACTGTATAACTTTACTATAATACAAGAAACTTCAATTTTTATTAGTTTGGGTTTATATAATAATTACATTAATCACTTGTATCTATAAGTTCCAGTTGTACATAAAATCAAATGGCGAAAGTATTAGTATGTAAAAAAACTATTAAACACTAAGAAACAAAAGTTGAGTTACAGAATTATTTGTAGATGCATTAAGCAAAATAACTTTTATAAACAACATGCAATTTAGAAACAATCAAATTTTAGATGATTTATAATATGCAGCTTTACTAATCTATGAGCTATGATAACATTAGTAATGAACGTGGAATTATTTTGATAATAAATATTAAATCTTAAATTTTTTTGCAAAACTTATACTTAAATAAATAAACAAGCTTGAATTGATGATTTACTAAAATTCAAGATCATTTATAAACAGCACTGTAAAGAAATATTTTTTATGATTTTCTGCTATTCTTACGTATTTGATCAGGGTAATTATTTTATTGCAAATGAAAATTGACATCTTTAAGAACAGTTAAATAATAATCTGTAATTTCACAATTAAATCATTCTCCTTTAATATACAGACCAATTAGAATTTTAATGTGTTTTAATAGGTGATTAATTTCTTATAAAATATTCTACATTACAAAAATAAAGAGATAAATTTATTGATATAATAATACATAATCGTAAATGAATCTTTGCTAATAGATTTCAAGATGGAAGATTTCTTATGTTTTTGTGCTACAGTATCCTAAATTTTAATATGGTCAGTTTTATTGTTAGGTAGTTATCAAATTTGTAAAAAATCAAAAATGTTCAAACAATAACCCCGCAAAATCTTTGCTACAAAAGATATGATACTAACAATTTTATCAATATTTAAAAAAATGTTTTGTTACTATTTTATTCAATATATAAATATTTATGACATTTTATATTGTACAAATTAAATTGAAAATTATCTTAGTTAAAACAGACTTTTTTTACGATGAAATTTTCAAAAGTATCTATTATAATGGTTATAAGCAATATTATTTCTAGAAGCACTAGTTTTAAAAATATTATGGGGTAGATTTATTAAAAAATTAGTTTTGTATAACTTGAAAATTATTTCAAACATATAAATCTTTAATTCTATGTTAATAACATAGTTTTACCATATAAATGTAAATGCTCATCTAATAAAAAGATATTGTTAAGTAAATTATAAAATTTTGCTATAACTAGTTTAAATAGTTCATTAATAAATACAAACATTACAGGAATCTTATTTATCATGTATTGTAATTATTTTGTAATTAATATACAATCACAGATTAAAACAAATGCATAAAAAGATAGGTTTAAAACTTAAGTATAATATTAAAAAGAAAATCATTGTTATGTTCGACAAAAATAATTGAATACAATTAATGTATCATATTAATCTTCTTTAACCATAACTTGCTTATATTGCACTTTATAATATTTTAATAAACATATGCTGTAGTTCTTAAAATTCTTATGAAAATTTATTTTAACCCCTTTATATGTTTTATTTGTCAATTTACAATTTTAGTACTTAAAATAAAAAATTTAACCCTGAGGGTAAAAGAAAAACAATAAGCAGTATTTTAATTCAAAACATAATCAATTACTTTAACGTACTAAAATCAAAAAAGCAACAAGTAAATATTAGACAGGAATATTACACTTTTTATTGTTATTAAAATTTGTTAGTGGGTACTAAAAAATTATTATTAAATTGTATATAATAAAGTTATGATTGTATGCAAGAAAGTACTATAAGAATATAATTAGATGCTAATGGTATTTCTTTACGATTTACAAATTAGAATTTATTGGTTTATAAATTATTAGTCAAAGAAAACTGAAAATCTATGAAGAGTACAAAATAGTATAGAGATTACTTTTTGTAGATAAGGTATAACTACTAAATCTTTATTGTAATTACTTAAGCAAAATTTAGATAAAGGTTGTTATTTATTTGTTCGCAAACTTGATATAAGATTTAAAAAATAATTTGGTGCATAAAAAACAACTTCTTGAATAGGAATGTCTACTTTTTTACTTAGATGGTGTTTGTTAAATTAAAATTGGCTAAGACTTCTTAAATAAACAAAAGTGTACTAAAGAAACCATAAAATGATAAGAGGTATTATTTCTCAACGATACTAGAAAGAAATTGTCAAATACTAGAATTAACAGTTTAAAAGATCTCTACTTTTAGATTAAATTCTAGTTTTGTGAAAATGGGTATAATGAAGATGTAATATTTTAGATTACTTTTTATAGAAGATACTAGTTAGTAAAAAGATTTTTATAGAGTAAATAATATTATATTGAAAGAGTGCATATCGAATTATATAATAATCTTATATATAATTTATTGCTTAAATCTACAATTAAGATAACTTGAAGAGATAATTGTATATATATTTTACTTTTTGATGAAGATATAATAATTAATAAATGAAAATGATTAATTACTTGGATATAAATTTGATGTATAATATATCACGTATATAAAAGAATTTTAAGAAACAACAAGCTATTGCTATAGAACTAGATAAACAAAGAAACATGTCAAAGATCAAAGCGTTAATAATTGTGTTAATAAAGATTATGAATTATAATATAGATTGCTAAAATAGATAAAAAAATTATGTATTGGGTGTTTTCTAGAGATCTATTGTATAGATATAGAATGGTTGTTGTAGATATCAGATGTGATAATGTCTTTTATAACCTAATGTAATGAAGATTTTAATATTTTGAAAAACAAACAGAAAAAGTTGTCTAATTTTTTTTCTTATGCATACTTAATTTTTAAACAAAAATTATTTATAAACCACTTTTACTCATTAAAGATTTCTAAATGTTAAAAACAATTACGTTAAATAAAGGATAGATACAAAAAAGAAAATGTTTGTAGTAGAAACAAATTTAGTTAAAATTAGTGATCAATGAATATCAAATTAAATATTATTAGATAATTGTAATCATACAGTATTTGTGAATTACAAAAAACTCGTTTAACTACCTGTTTAAAAGATTTTGAAGAAATAGATATTATGAATAAGTTTATGATTTACCATTTTAGATGAAAGATTTTATCAAGATTATAGTAATTATAATAGACTACTATATTTTTTTTGAGATTAGAAGAAACAATTATTGACGATTAAACGATTAATAAGTACATAAACAATTACTATTGGATGAATATGAAACAACAATATAGATATGTTAAAGCTACTCTGATCATAAATCTATCAGTAATATTATATCTGTAAAATTATTAGAAAGCACTAGATAACCCTGTTCTAAACTGTTTTAAAATGAAAAAGTTAAATAAGCGTTTGTCAATACAAGAATATTGACATGTAATTATAATCTTTGAAAAAATTGAATTTAAAAATTATGAAGGGCTAATATGAACATTTAAGAAGATATAATCTGAACACATATGGCTTAAAGAGAAGAGGAATATTATTTGTCATTGAAATAAGTAAAATGATTACATTACCAAAATAATTTAAGATCTAAAATATTCTATTCGTTACAATATCCTAAGTCACCAACTATGTGTAATTTCATTGTTTTGATTTAAGATCTTTATTTTAGTTGTGTGAAATTGAAAGATTTAGTAAGTATAAAAAATTTTACCCTTACAAAAGCAGCTACTAATTTTAATTGCAAGTATAGAGTGTAAATGTATGAGACTATATTTGTTTTATGGTATAAATATGTGATTTAACTGTTTTTATATTAATTTTATTTCTGACATTATTAGGTTTTAGTCAATGATTATAAGATGTAATGACATAAAAGCAATTTAACATCTATTTATATAAATAGCAAGGATAGAATGCCTAGTTGTGACATGTATACAAAAAAGTATTTATAAGATGTCTTAAAAAATCAAATAGTATTTAGTTAACGAGATGTGAGTTTGTAAATATGCTGGATGATACAGATATGATAGTAGATATGTTCTCTAGAAGTTTTTATAATTGTTAATTTTTTTAGTGACAAACAAAGTTTAACTATATAGATTTATTTTAATTTCTTCAATAAAAATTTTAGAGAAAATAGAGTCATTCTTTACAATTTTGCCTTTGATAGAATATGTATATGATTCCAAAATAAAATTAAATTTGTTGTTTATAAGAACCTTCCTAACACTTACTATTTCTAATTTGCATTTATCACTAATTTCTTTAGCTAGTAGATCACCCAAAGATTTTATAAATTTCTTCATTAAAATTTCATTAATTCTGATTTCTGATACTAAGTACACAATTTCATACGATTTATATCCAAGTGTTTTAGAATTTTAGAATTGAAAGGAAAGCTATCTTCAAATCTTACAGTAACCCCATGTTTTAGAATTTTTTATAAAGTTTATTTACTTTAAGTATTTTAAGCTCCTCGATTTCTGTAGAATTGTTTTGTAAAAGTTTTTTAGAATCAAATGCAAAATTTAAGTAGTTTTTTATTTTTTGAGATAAATTGAGTTTATCCTCTATACAAAATAAAAAACGCTTGCAATATTATTTGAGAATATATTATGTAAAAAATTATTAAAGAAGTGCTTTGTACAAGTAAATTTTTTAAAGTAATTATTACGTCTAACAACAAACTTATTGAACATTATTTTTAATTTTTTGTATTGTAAGATGAATTTTAAATGCTTACTAAATGCAAAAAAATGTTTTACTAAAGAATCATAAAATGACTTATAATTAATTATGAAGCATACTTTCTAAAACAAAGTTTAAATTAAGTATTTAATTTATTTCTCAAGTTTATCTCTTTGTGTATAAAAAAACGATTGATATAAAATAACATGTTATTATTTTTGTTTAATAATTTTTTTGAAATATTTGTAAGTTTTATAAAGATCTATAATATGTGTAAACTTGATTTACTAATAGAACACACAAACAAAACAATTTTGAATTATAATATTGTTTGACAAGTCTGATAATTTTCTATAATTATAACATAATTTATTTATCGCTAATTTTATTGTTCCAAAGTAATATTTATTCTAATATAGAAATTGATTTATTAAATATGTAAATTTGGTATTTTAATTGTTTGTTTGATTTTATATTTTTTAATAATTTTTGTTTACTTTTGCTAATTTTAACGTATTAATAATTTTTTAATTAAAAAAACACGTTGTTGTAAACAAAACAAAAATGAGTAAAATTTTAATTAAATTAGTAATTTAAGTTTATTACCATTAAAACAAAAATGTAATTGTTGTGGGTAATAATTATTATAACTTTGTAATAAAGAAAATGATAAGGTCGTGAAAAAAGTTTTGTAAAATGAAAACAATACTGAAATATCAATTAACAAAGTTTTAGCTTAATTTATGTGACGTGTCAGTTTGCTTTTTCTAATTTAAAAACAAAATCATTTTGCCCTAAGAAGAAATGAATTTTGTATTAATTATAAATTTGATTTGTTTCTCGAAAAATAAGAAAAGTAATAAGATTAATTTTTCAATAAAAAATAAACTAAACAGGATAAAAAGGTCTAAAATGTAGATTATAATTCTAATACAAATAATGGAAATGGCTGGCATCATCCTATAATTAACCCCAATACAGTTTCAAGATGTGTCGAAGATTCTAAGGTTAAATTAATTACTTATAATCTCGAATTATTAAATTTTAGCACAATTTTTAATCTTTCATATTATTTTTATGAAAAATTAATAAAACATCCAAATTTTACAGAGACGTGTAGGAAATTGGGATTTGATATTATTGATATTCCTTCTAAAGAAATTTTCAGAAGTTTTATTATAAAATATATAATTCATGAAGAATTTAATTTTAATAAAACAAAAGTTATTATTTTATGCAGTCCATTGCATGGCTAGTTCATAAACATATTATGCATTGGAGTCAAAGTCATTTAACAACATATATGTTTAATAGATGGTCAATTGTTTGGGAAGACATTATTGACAGTATTGATATTTCTACTGATAGATTTTGTTATTGGAGAGTTATAAAATTATTTAATGGCGAAAAACTAAAAAGAGCAAATGATCAATTAGATGCGTTTGAAATATTGAAAATACGTTATCCAACTCTTTATGAAGAAGAAATTTCATATAATTCAAAGCTATCTTATTTTAGGGATTCCGTTAATCGTTTGCCAAGTCCATCCATCAGTATTGCCTAATTAAAATGTTAAGCTTCGTTTTAGAGTTATGTATTTCTAATGAGCATTTTTTTTACAATTATGTTACCCTAAACATCATTTTAATTTTTTTGTTTACAATTTGACTAACTTTTTTAATTAATAGGTTTAATAAATTTAAATTAAATTTTAAGAAGACACAAAACATAAATTAAGTATTATTGATAAATATTAATTCTTTAAGATTATAAAACATATTTTACCAAAAGTATCATTTTTCGAGAAAATATTTAAGATCTTGTGACGATACAAAAGAATTAAATACTTCTGACATAAAAAAGCATAATTTATACAGATTTGATCTTTTGGTATTGTAAAATTATGGTTTTATCAATCATTTTTCTAAGTTAACTTTTGAATAAAGCAAATCTGTATTTAACATGCTTACTAACAATTTCAAAAATTTAGTTTACATTACAATTTAAAACAATGAAAATTGTTTTTACACTTTGCTGTAAAAAAGATGTTCTTGTTGTTGATGTAATTTTGTGTTAATATCTATATTTATTATGCAATTTTACTGATAGACAAATTATAAATAATTGTATATTGATTACATGTGCTTTGTGAATTTATTTTAATTATCATTTATCTGCAACGTCTAAAAAAAGTAAAATATGCATAATAAAAATTCTAATTATTTTATAACAACATATAAACAATCAATAAAATATAATGTTACTTTTATAAAAACCAATTGGAGTTGTTTTATCTTTTATCTTTACGATGTATAAAATATAATGACTTATTTTAAAACACAATCAACTGAATTTTTTTTCTATAATATATTTTGAATGTCTAGTTTTTCTTGTTTACATTAAAAACGTCAATTTATTAGATTTTGTTATTTGTCAAAAATTAATTTTTATAAGTTTATTGTAAAACATTTAATAGTCCCCATGTCAATATGAAATAAATAAAAGTTTTGTATTATTTGAAATAAAGAAAGTATCGTGTAAATTTGTGCAATTGAAAATATATAATAATTTTCGTATTAAATCAAGGATTAATTTATTAATTTAATTTTTACATTAAACTTGGGAATTAAGCTTATTTATATCACATATAAATTACTATTTCTTTTCAAAATAGATTATAATATTATTAAAAAATACAACTTTGATGTATTAATGCCTAATTATTTAACGTGTCTCTTTCTAATTCTATGGATTATATAGTTTTGGTATTTAACAATTGTCTTGCTACTCAAATAATTGTCCTTTGTGTTAATAAATAATTATTAACCCAACAACTTATTTAAGCTACTATTTTAACAATTATAGAGCTTATTAGTAGGAATTAAGGCGATACTGATTTGACATTAACTTTAACATTTAATAAATTTATGAGTAATTAATTTTGCGTATTATTTATCAGAATGGTCTTTTTTATTACTTTGATACGATGCACAAATTCTTTTAATGTTTGTTTATTATTGATATCAAACATAAGAATATTATTTTCTCTCTTAAAGACATTTACAGCTTTAGCTTGGTAAAAAACACATGATTACATAAATTAGTACTTTGTATGCATATTTATTAAAATCTCTATATTTTAGACATCAAACATAAACAACAGTATTTAATCATATGTGTCTAAATTAAATTTATAATTTTTAATTTAAAAAATCTAATGTTAAACAATGTGTAATTAATACATCAAAGTTAATCAACAATACCTGAAAGTCATGTTTGAATGTTTAACTTTAAATAATTATTATTTACTTAAAAATATTTAATTTATTTTATAAAGTCAATAACTTGTAAGAAAACAATTTTAAAGAATATTAAAATGTTGTTTTTTCAATGTTCTATTTATGTAAGTTAGTTTTAATAAATACAAATTCTAAATAGTTCATTATTGGATAGATTAATCAAAACTTAATTTTTTGAATTTAAATATGTAAAACATGAAAAATACATTAAAGTTTATATTTTGTTGATCATATAGAATAATATACATCAAAGCTGTTTGTATTAATTTTGCAGATTCGTAAACCTAACACAAAATGAGATTTTTCGATTATTAATTAACATTGTTAGATCCACAGAAACATTTTTTATATATGTCATCTCAAAATTCTAAAAATTAAAATCATGGAAAAACAAATGATTTATATTGTATGTTGTTGGTATTTTTAAAAGCTTGAAAATTAAAGTTTAATGTATTTGTTGTTTAAGAATCACAGAAAAACAAAATTCAACTGTAAAAAAATTAAAATGGCGTGTTTTCTAATAAATTAAATATAAAAACAATTTTATATTTTGTCCCTTATTCTAAATGTATCTTCTATTGGTTTTAGATTTATTTATTTGCATGAAAAATAACGAAAGTAATAATATAATTTTGACAAAAAGAGATCTTAATCTAATGAATAGTCTTGTTAGAAAGAAAAGAAACCATGTTTATAGAAGTATGACACAATATGTTTATGGTCCCGAAAGTTCTAAAGCATCAAATCGCAATGTAATAAGATGTGAAGATAACTCAAAGTTCAAGTATAAGTATTACGATATTAAATCGTTGNTAGTAATCTTTCGTATTATTTTTTTGATGAATTAATAAAACACCCGACATTTATAAAAACATGCAAACAAATGGGATTTTTTATCAAAAACAATCTTAATTCTAAAAAGCTGTTTATGTATTTCATTATGAAATTTATAAATAATGAAGATTTTCCTTTTCCAAAGACAAACGATAAAAAATTTATTCGGTCTATTGCATGGTTAGCTCATAGTCATATTGTTCATTGGAGTCAAACTCAATTAATAAAATATATGTTTAACGAATGGTCGGTTATTTGGCAAAACATAATTGATA
Source organism: Leucinodes orbonalis (assembly GCA_019425675.1). Taxonomy (NCBI): domain Eukaryota; kingdom Metazoa; phylum Arthropoda; class Insecta; order Lepidoptera; family Crambidae; genus Leucinodes; species Leucinodes orbonalis. Next base: position 79,710 of record PQWD01000865.1, on the reverse strand, counting down.
GTATTAATATTTCAAATGACAGATCTTGTTATTGGAGAGTTGAAGTGCTATTTGATCAAGATCGATTAGTCTACGTGTATGACCAATTAGATAAATTAGAAAATCAAGAACTAATTTTAATAGCACTTTGTCAAACTAATAATCAAAATTATTATGAAAATTCTTATAGTAATTTTGCTATTGGATATTTAGTAAATACATCTATGCCCCAATTGCTTAATTAAAAGCTAAACCTATAAATTTAAACTTTTAACTTTACACATATTTGTTTTAATTTTTTTAAGCAAATTAATCATAAGTTATATAACGAACTTTGTTTTTTAACTTTTTTATATTGTTCATATCTACAATTATTATTTTTTGTATGAAATAAACTAAAAAATGTTATTTTCACGTAAATGGAAATAGACTATCATCTCTTGAATATAAAATACAAAAATATAATAAGAATTTTAACGTTTCCAAATTAATGTAAAATGAATGCAATAACATTTATATTTAATTTAAATAAAAATAAATTATCATTTACAATGTTACACATCTCTTAGTAAAAAGATACGTTTAAAGGTAATCTCTGAATGAAGTATAAATGTTTTGTATAATAATATAATTGTTTTAATAACGAAATAAATTCTAAGTCCTGATTTGCAATTAATAAGTAAGACGTATGTTTATAATATTTGTTATATAAAACTTGATTGTTTAATTATAATTTTGTTAGTTAGAAATATTACAAATATTCTAAAAATCTTAACCTAATAATTACAAATCAATAAACACATGTTTTTTACTAAAAGTGAATTTCAATTGTTAATTTATAATTGGTGTTACTATTTTTATCTTTGAGAATAGTAAATAGAATATTGCTATTATTTCTAAAGTTATGAATTTTAAAAATCAATTTTTATTAATAAACAAAAATAAACATGATGTTTACGAAATACAACAAAGAGGAAGAAAATTTAGATGTTATTTCCTTAAAAACAAATAATAATAATCATTTGACAACAAAGACTAATGTAAAAAAAATATCTGATGAAAAGATGATGTTTTACAAAATTATAAAGACAATTTATAATCTTATACAAAACTTTTCAAAAAAATTATCATTTTAAATTTTAAAAAATTAAAAAAAGATTATTATGATTTTAAAATCACAAAATGTCGAAGATTAAATATTTTATTACAACATGTTAGTAAATGATAATATAAATATTAGATTACAAATGTAATCAATTATAAAAAGCAAATTAATAAAATTATAGTTAAAATATTATATTACAACTTTATCACTGTGTAACTGCAGGAAATTTCTATTAAGCAAGATATAAATGATATTAAAACAAAAAATCTTACAATTGAAGTAGTTATTAACAATGTTTGTCTAATTTAAACATAACAGATGTGAAAGAATACAATCAATTCAAAAATTCAAATACGAGGGTAAGTAATTTTAAAACTCACAAAAGAAACGAGACTAAACGAATATTTACAAGAAGTAAAAACATATATCCTCATGAAGACTAAAGAAAATCTCGACAATCAATTTAACAGTCATAAAATTTCATGACAGTATTTCTCTAAAAAGCTAAGATTATGATAATCTTCAAACTAGCTTCATTCAAATAATTTAAATTTATCAAAACATTACAAAACCGCTTTAATTTTGTTTTTCTAATTAATTCTTTTTGGGGGTTTTTGTTTCTAAAAAAATATTTTCAACATTTATAAACAAAAATCAAACTTGATTAAAATTATGTGATTTTTTTTTGTATCAAATAATTACATTTTTCTTATTTCTTTTAATTTTTGAAATGAGTATATACATGTGAAAAAGAATTTAAAAACCAAAATCTTAAAATTTTAGAAATAAAAATACAAAAAATATTTATGAAAATAAGTCGAATATAAAATGATAAAATTGTAATAGTAAATAATGCAAAAGCTTTATTTAATTAAAAAAGAAAGTTTAGCAATATAAACAAGAATAAAACAATCATATAATAGAAAATATTTAATCTGCATAAAAATTGTTAATTTGCAATTTGAAAAATACTTTAATGTTTAACATTAACATTTTTTTATTTTCAATTTACATTAACAAAAGTAAAATTAAGAAAACAAATATTAATATAATAACTAATAAAGAAACTAGTAATGTAAATAAAGAAAACAAATATTAATATAATAACTAATAAAGAAACTAGTAATGTAAATAAAACATTCTTTAAATTATGACAATTTAATAAACAAAAGTCAAATCAGCTTTAACGTAGTCATACATAACAAGTTTTGTCTTTTATGTTCCAAATCACATCTTTTTTAAATACAATAACACATTTATTTGCTCATACGATTCATAACATATGTAAGAAGCTTAATTACATTTGTTCTCTAGTGATCTAATTGAAGCAATATTAAAAAACACTATTATGAACAAAGAAAAATAAAAAAAATACATATTTTAACTTAATATAAATATTAGGATAGACGACTGATAATACTTAAACAATTATGTATTACGTTACTACAAAAGTACTTCACTTAAATTTGGCTATTATTAATACTTAAAAATGAATTTAATAAAAATTGAATATATATTATTTATAATTAATTAAATTTTTAAATATCAAAAATGATCAATTTTAGTGATTTGAATTTTATGGCATAAAATATCGAAGTCTCATTTTCTTCTCTTTAGTATAAGTAACTATTGTAAAAAAGAGATCTTAGCAAATGAATTAGGCTTAATGTACAAATTTAAGGTTCAAATTGTACCATACGTCATGACATGGTACGAGATCGTGACAACATATCACAACAATTAGGTAAATGCCATCGGCTTATCAACCAGTACCAAAGCATACATCCAAATGAGAATAATAAAGAAGACACTAGAAAGCATCTTTTTTAAGTACCGGCGTGAAAGTTTCGATGGAAGATTTGGAACTAAGAATATAGTAGAAGTGGCTAGAAAGTGGTGCGGCTTATTAGAGGATGCGGTAGCGGAGGCAAAGTGAAGAAACAATAAAAAATAGCTTTAATAAAAAAAAGTAATTGTGTTGTATTATGATGTTTACAAGAAAAATAATGTTAAAGCTAAAATAGAGTTTGTAAAAATTACTTGTTGTATCGTAAGAAGAATGTAATCTAACTAACATTTAAATAAATTAAATCATTGTTTAAAAGAATGTAAAAAGTTTTAGAATGTAAACAGTAGTAAATGTGATATAAAAATATTTTCTAACAACTTAACAGTATCAAGTAGTTTTCTATTATGTTATAATTATTTTGTTTTATGATATTTGATTAAAGACATTGTTTTATACAATTTGATTAAAAGTTATTAAATAAATATCAAATTAATTAATTTATATAAAGTTCTTTGCAATGTCCAATGAATCGTAGAGAACTTAAATCAACAAAATATATAAATATGTAACTTTTACAAAGAAATTTTAATTGTAGAATTTATGCTAGTGTTTAGCCAAAATAATTATAAGATAAATATAAAACATAAAATTAAGCAGTTGATATTTAAATATGTAATCATTTAATATTCTCTTTACTAATTTTTATAAATCGTACAAAAGTTATTAATTTCGAAATATAAGTTATTTTTTACATTTTGATAAATTTTTTCCTTTATTTTTTTTTATAATTTTTTATTTAAATATTTATTAATCATTTAAAAACCAAGGTGTAAATCAATAATTAAGTTTTACAAATACATTAAAACTATCTATTAGCAACAATATATACATAATTTAATGTGTTTAAATTATGTTCAATGCTTTTTTATGCAACTAAAAATTGAAAAAGTTATATTAAAAATTTGTCAATATCCCATTCTACACGTCATATTTATTGTAATAAAATGGAATATTAAAAATATTTATTTGTAGAAAAAAAATTGTATTTGTATGTTTTCAAAATTGGAAAATTTAATTTATTTTTGTATAAATTCATTTTCAAAAATAACCTTATGAATTTTATTGCTCTGTTCATTTTTATGCTAGACTGTATTTGGGGAAATATTACAAAGCAATGATTGATGAAGTAAATGAAGAAGTTTTGAAAGGTGATGGTTTGATGTCAAGTGCTTTTGATCCATATTTTGCATACATTTATTTTGATTCAATATTATCTCGGCTAGGGATATCGCGTTTTGATGAAACTGCGCTTTTAAAAAATTTTATTAATAGGATTTTTGATAAAGACAACCCAGTGGGTATTTTAGATGCGACTCTACACACTTTTTTTTCTTTATCAATGGATGGTACTATTACACATGATGTTTTAAATTCTAATATTGCAAAAAAATATTTTTTAGATAATGAATCTAGATTTGACAATATAAAAATGTTTTCAGCGTTTTTTCTTAAGCTACTAAAGAAGGATGATGCATTTAAATTTAAAAGTAATTTTATTGATGAGCAAAATTTAATAATTGATCCTGAACTCTCAGATATTCTCAATAATGATATTGAAGTAGACCAAAACACGTTAGTATTCTCTTTAGTAACACTTAATGCCTTTATGTTAGAAGTATTAGATACCAAAGAAGAACTTAAAGAATATCTTATGAATATTTTGGATCATCTTACTAACGAGGATAAAGAATATATAAAGGCATCTCCTAATTACTTTCTTACATTTAACAAAGTAGAAAGTAATAATAATGAAATAACGATTCTTAATACACTCTACAATATTCCTCATTCCAAATTTGTTTCTAATTTTTATAAGCTAGAGAAATACTCTCTTCCAGCGCGATTTTTACATAAACTTAATGATGACTATGAAATAGGTTCAGAGTTTAATCATTATTTTGATATTATATCATTACAATTATGTAATTTTTTGTTTTATAATGAAGAAAAAGAACAATTTGATTTAGAACATTTACAATTAGATGAGGATTCAAAACTTTTGAAATTTTATAATAAATACAAAAGACCATTTGATATTTTAAATCGTAATATTAGAAAAGATTGGTCTAAAATTTTAAAGAACTTATGCAATATTGATATTAGCGTAAAATATACAAAAGACTTTATAGGCAGAATTGATTATGACGAGGATTCTTATAAAAATCAAGTTGAGCCATCTATCTCGATTGTTTTAACTCTATTGACTAAAATCTGCAATTCAAAAAATAACAATATTGAAAAAAAATACACTGAGTTATTTAACCAAGAATTAGAAGCTAAAAGTGTTAATAATCTCTTACAAACATTTTTCAAACACTTGGTCAAAAATAGTGCAGGTTTATACTGCAAAAGTAGGGGTATAAAAATAAAAGAAGATAATTCAATTTACGGCGATATAAATTTGACTGCAATAGCGAACTATGAAGAAGAATCTATAAAACAACTAATCTTTACTTTTGATACATATTATACTAATTTTTGTTACAATTTCGGTAAAATTTCAATTTCTTGATGACTTAAAAAAAATTTCCTTTGAATTTAAAGACGACAAAGAATTTAATGCTCTTGAGTTTATTTTAGTAAGATACGTAGACAAATTGAAAAAAAAACTATTTGACAGAGTTAGTCCACCTAAAACTTGGGAATTTAGCCTTCGAAATTCAATTTTTAGGTATTAAAATAAAATTTTAATTTTTAACTTTTCCTAATATAGTTATCCATTCTAATAACAAGGTTATTTAAATAATCATTAGGCATTTGTAATAATTATTTTTTTTATTTTTAATTAAAAGTGCTTAACATTACAACATGCTTGTTATTTAAATTCTCATATTTTTACTGTATGGATAAAATGAAAATCTTTTATTTTATAATTACAGTTATTTTATATTGTAATTTAGTTATTAAATCTCTTTTTATTTTATATTTGATACTTACAGTTATTGTAATTTTGTTATTAAATCTTTAACAAATTATCTAGCCTTTATGATTAAAAAAGGGGAATATATTATTATTGATTTAATGTGTATTTCCACTTCTTTATTAAAACAGCTTAATACAGAGGATGAAGAAATAAATAACACTTATGGAGTTTATAAAGCTGTTTTACAATCTAAAAAAGAGAAGCTAGTAGCTTATTTTTTGAATAATATAGAAATTGGACAATCTTCAATTATTCAATTAAAAAAAGCTTTCCCTTTTCCTTTATTATATAAAGAAGATTATGATATTATTAAACGAACAAAATATACAGTAAACAAAATCTTGTTAAAAAATTTGAAAACAAAAATTAATAAATTAAATTTTAAGAAGTTTTTACTCTCTTTTTATTGACCCATTTTCTTTGTCTAAACATGTGCATAATCAAAAAAACCATACTGGGGATATAAAGACATAAAAATGATAAAAATAAATATGACAATGATCTGGGATTTAGGGCACATTTGTGGCCAAATAACTTTTAAAAGGAATTTTAAAAAATAACCTCAAAAATGAAAAGTCAAGAAAACAAACTTTTTGAAATTTTTCTAAAAATGTTGAAAAAAATAAGCAAAACGTGTAAAAAATGTAAGTCTAATAGTAAGATGTAAGATAAAAAGTATTTTTTAAGTTGTACATGTTTCAAATGTAGAAGTAAATGGTCAATGTTAAAAAATACCTCATTTTATCATTCTAAACTTGAAATTAACACCATTTTATTAATTATAAAATTATGGTCTGTTAATGTAAAGTATAAGGCCATAGCCGAATTTCTAGAAATTAGAATTAAAAGTGTAAAAAAGGTCATTCCTTCAACAATAAAGTCCATCGAAGAGTCTGTTTACAACATAGCAGGTAAAATTGGTGGATTTGGTATTGTTGTTGAAATAAATGAGAGCATATTTGGTAAAGTTGAGGCTTGGCCCAAAAATCTCCTGCGGGCTTTTTGGTCCATTTTTCATCGATAATTTTTTTACCCTTATTTCAGATAATAAATTTAACAAATGCAATCATTGAAAGTAATAAAGGAAAGCAAACAATTGCTTATAGCGGGTTTTTTTATAATTTAAAGAATACTCAATAGGAAAGATATTTTATGATGCAATAAATTAAATTGTCTTTCTGTTATATAAATTATTTTTGACTATTCTTTGATAGAAATTACTGATCATAATCATCCTTCAGATGATATAAAATATCAGAAAGTACTCTTTGCATTCAAAGTTAAAAAAGAGTTTTGTTAACTATGGAATCTTCCAGGGAAATTATAAGCAATACTTGTAAGCAAATAGGAGAAAGTGCTTATGTAAACATGAAAAAGTTTAACGATTTTGTTAGTGTAACAAGAAAAAAATTTCATATTACACTTGATAAGTCTTATGATATACCAGCAGAGCTTACTGTCTCTAAAAAAGGGAAAAAGTTTTTATATTTTGATTCCGGGCTTACAGATTCAGAAACAATTATTATTTTTACAACTGCTGAAAATATTGAGCATTTTATCCACTGCCAAATTGTTATATGCGATGGAACGTTTAAATCGTGTCCTAAAAATTTTGAACAACTTTTTACTCTTCAATGTGTCGTAAGAAATATAAACCTACCATACATATATTATTTTATGAAATCGCGAAAGAAAGAAACATATTTAAAATTATTTAACTGGATAATTAATGAATGTAGAGATAGAAAAATTAATACAAAATCTTTTATTTTAGATTTTGAATTTGCTAGTTACAAAGCTTTAAAGAAATCTTTTTTAGATTAAAAATTGTTTGGTTGTAGTTTCCATTTAGGACAAATTATATGGAGAAGAATACAGTCTTTAAATTTTTTTTATAGTGTATATCTAATTTGACAATAAAATTTCATGTAAAAATGATTCTTGCAATTAGCTTTGTACCTGAAAATGATGTATTACTGATGGCAGCTCGATGTAAATTGTATTTAATTGCTGAAAAATTTTTTAATGTATTAAAGTTGTTTAATTTTTTTCAAAAAAAATATTTTAATTCTGATGTTTTAACAAAAATATAAAGCTTTAGAATGTTTATGATAGAACATTACAAAAAATACCGCGTACAACAAATTCTCTTGAAGGTTTTCATCGTCACCTCAATAGTCTTATTTTAACTAAACAAACGTCAATGTACAACATATTACATGAACTAATAAATGAGCAAGAATTAACAGAAAACAAAGCTTAAAAAGTTTACATAAGGACGTTATTAGAACAAAGATAAAAGAATTACAATTTTAAATAATTATGGAAATTACTATGGGGTAGAATACTTAAAAGCTATTGCAATGTACTTTAACTGGAAATTAAATTATTTTTTAGAATATTTTTTTTAAAATAAGGGTAAAAAAATTACCTGCGGTGATTTTTGGGCCTAATGGGTATTCACAGACGAACAATTGTATTTTGCTCATTCACGAGTAAGGCGGGCTACAGAACTAAAAATCTATTTTAAAAAGCTGTTAAAGGCAAGACTAAAAATATTGTCTACAATGCACTCTTAACTGGAGGATAAGGGGCGGCAACTATTAATGTTGCAGTTATATTTTCCTACTGGTGGCATTTTTTGGGGGTAAGAGGCTAGATTTTTCTAAGGGACGTTTGCTTACAAAAGCTATGCCGTTTTTTGAATTAATTTTTTTGTGGTACTAGTCTAGAGACGCGAAGGGCCGTTTGCTTACAAAAGTAATGCTGTTTTTTGAAATTAATTTTTTTGCAAATAATAATAGATTCGAAATACGAATTTACTACCATTAAAAATAATCTTGCCTTAGAACAGGTAGTTTAATGGTATTATTATGAATTTAAATAATCAAAATGTTATGTTTCTTGTTTTAATTCTTTTTGCATACCTTAAATACCATTGCTTTATTAATTTAAACCCTTTTTAATTTTCTATTTAGTCTTTCTCTTAAGTATATTTAATTACGAAAAAATAAATATCTCTTTTAATACTTCTTGTTAGTTAATAACTTAATAAAACTGTGATTGTTAAAATTGCTTAGTTGTTTCAATGTACCATGTTTATTCGAGGATTAACAAATATAAGCCATTAAAAAATGTAGTTTAATGAAAATTATTTTATAAATATGTGAATGACGAATAATTAATTAAAACATTATACGTCATTCATATATTTGTGGAATAATTTAAATTGTTATTTGCAAGTAACTGTTAATTTGTCAAATTTTTGGTAAATTTAATAAATTCTTTTCCCAATTTTGTTTATTTTTTAATTTAATTTTAATTAATTAAAAAAATCGTTCACATTTTATTAAAAAAGCTTTTTTGCGTTTAAAAAGGTAAAGCAACATAATAAAATAAAAATGATTCATTTTCAATTAAGTTAATATAAAAATATTATATTACCTGTATGTTTTGTGAAGTTAGTGTATAAACGTCACTCAAAGTAAGTTACAGTTTTACAAAATGTTTATAGCTGTAATTTACAAAAAAATTAATTGCTAAATTGTATTAAAATGACGTGTTGTTTTAATTTTCTATATAAACAATTATTGTTTTGCCCCATCTAACATGTTTTTTATATTTATTTTTACTCTTATTGACTGTACCGAAGATAAAAAAGCGAATTCAATAAGTTTATCAGAAAAAAATATTGATTTTGTTGAAAAACCTAGCAGAAAAAAAAGATCTCTGGGTAATAATAAAATAGTGTATAATATTAGAAAAAGAAGGTGGAAGGTATCAACAGCTACAATGCCTAGTAGAGACGAGTCTAAGTGTGAAGAAAATTCAAAGACAAACTATATTTATTATAACCTTGAAACAGTAAATTTTACAAAAATTGATTATCTTTCATATGCTTTTTATATAGAATTATTAAAAAATGCGAAATTTATACAGACGTGTAATAATTTAGGATTGTTAATTAACCAAGATTTTCCTTCTGAAACTATGTTTGGTGATTTTGTTTTTAAATTCGTACGTAACAAAGACTTTCATTATAGAAATACAACAGCCAATAAATTTATCCAGTCTATTGCATGGCGAGCTCATAAGCATATTGTATATTGGAGTCAAACTAATTTAGTAAAATACATGTCTCATAATTGGTCGATTGTTTGGAAAAATATAATTAATAGTATTAATATTTCAATTGACAGAAATTGTTATTGGAGAGTTGAAAGGCTATTTGATGGAGATCGGTTAGCTCATGCTAATGAACAACTAGAAAATTTAGAAAAAGGCGAAATACTCTTACCTACTCTTTATCAAACTAATAACCAAGATTATTCTAGAAATCCTTCTAGTGATGTTGCTATTGAATATTTAGTAAATCCATCCATGCCTCGATTACTTAATTAAACTTTTAATTTAAAATCTTTTTTTTATGTATTAACAATTACATTTAATTAAAATACAAACTTATCATCCAGTGAAATCTTATGTGTAGATTTTTTGTCTTTTTTGCCATTAAAAAAAAAAATAAGTGGATAGATTGTTATATTTTTACCTTTAGAATATTAGAAGTTATGAAAAAGAAAATTAAAAGTCTAAAATATATTTAGAATATAAATATACTTATAAACCTTATTAGGTATTTTTGATACTCATTTCAAATTTAAAACTAAAGCGAATATTAATGATAAAGTGATAAATTAAATATCTTGTGATATTGAAAAATAAATAAAACACTATTTAAATAGTCGCATGATGAAGCGTCGCTGTTTAAGACTATTATCATTATTAAATTGTCTAAAAAGTTTAAGCGTTGACACAACAATTGTAAAATAGAATTTTCGATAGAGTCGTCTGTTTAGCTTCAAAAACAATGAAGTTATTTAAAAACAGAAGACATAATTTTTTATAGGTTGAAACTGCAATTGCCAAATTATTAAACATTTGTAGGTTTTCTGGAAACCTATAGTAAATATTAAGGCCTTAAGAACCGTTTTTTAAAAGATTAGCAAAGTAGTGAAAGTCCTCAAGTCATTAGACTCATCTCTTCATCTTGAAGATTAAATTTATTTGTCGTAGCCTGCAAAAATGATCTATGCCTTAATATTTTGAGGCCAAGTTAAAATATGTTTAGAATCAATTATTTACAATATTTTAGATTAAAACGAGAGTTCATAAATTGTTAAGTAAAGGAATCTTTCAGCTGAGAATATTTTAAAGTCGAAAAAATGGAAAATATAAATTGTTATTTGAATTCGAGTTCAAATCTAATACAATTGCGTTTTTATTGTTTACCTTGTAAATTGTACTATTAAATGAATAGTCTTAAATAGTGAGACACTTAATGATACAAGATAGGTATATAAAATTAAGTTTCCAAAAGAACTTATTTGTAGTGACCATTTTGAAAAATGTTAAACTATTATATAAATAAAACTTTAAAACTAATACTAAATAACTTTAATAATCATCTTCATCAGATGCTATAAAATCATCATCAGTCAAATCAACTTCACTTTCTTCTGAACTAATTACGTCATCAAACACTTCACTTCTTATAGTTACATTATTTTCATTAAAATATTTTTCCAATAAACCAAAGTCTTCTTTATATAAGCCGTTAAACGTATAATTAGTTTCAGTACTAATAGTCATATCAAAAGTTTTAGCTTGTAAAGAGCTAACGTTTATTCTACTAAATTCTACACTGTAGATATCTTTTAAATCAATTTTTATAGATCGAGGTAAGAAAATTAAAGATCCATCCAAAGGGTAAATTTGCCCCTCATAAGCTTTATAAGTACATTTTAAACCTCTTTGCTTATCAACGGTTAGAAATTTAGATGTAATGACATCTAAATCTACTAATCTTTCAAAAAGTTCCACAAATACGTCACTTAATAAACCGTTATACCTTTTTTCTAAACGAGAATCGTTTATATCAACATCTACTTCTTCCGCACCAAATGTTAATACTATCAAATTATATTTTGTTAATCCTTGTCTTATAGGATTATCAAGTGATAGAATAACATATTTATCTTTATCAGTAATATAATTTTTATCCAAAAGGTATATTTCTTTAATATTCCTATAGTAAATTTTATGATCATAACTGTACCCGATAATTCTAAAGTAGTCTTTATAAAGCATAAAATTATTTTTACCTCTTGGATACACCATTGTTATACTTTCAAAAGTAATTAAATCGTCTTCTACGTTATTATTACAAGCATCTTTTATTTCACTTATAATTTCTTTAGTAGTAACAAATCTTATTTCTACATTTTCGAATTTTATAGAAATTTCATTTCGAATATCAGCGATACAGTCAATTTCTTTTATAGGTATTTCAAAAATTGTTTTATCATTAGAAAATTCGATAAACCCTTTACCGTTAACTGATAAATCACCTTTTCCTACGTTTTTAATTTCCAGTTCTTTCATATATAAATTAATTTTATAAAAATCGTTACAAATTTTAATTAAAGAATCAATAAAGTTGTCTGGTATAGATTTTACCAAATGGGGAGTATTTTCGTAAATTCTTAAAGAGACACCAAGAGATCCCCTGTACATTTCAATGTCTTTTATGATAGATTTATCAATTGTTAAAATTTCACTATTAGATTTTTTTATTGCTATACCTTCATTAGCAAATTTTATATCAACTTTTTCATTTTGTAAAAAGCAGTTTTCAATTGTCAAGACTTCCATGGGTTAAAAAAAATATTATTTTTAATAGTACAATTGTAAAATAATGTAGTTTATAATTATGCAATTTATAATTATAATATTACTTGTATTACAATTTATAATTATGCAGATTTATAATTATAATATTACTTGTATTACAATTTATAATTATGCGGATTTATAATTATGCATATTACTTGTATAACGATTTATAATATAACGTAGTTTATAATTATGCATATTAAAAATGTTAATGATGGTTGTATTATATTTCTTATACTATTACTTATAAGACTGAATATACTTGTAATAATAATACTAATTATACTTCTTATAATAAGACTGAATATACTTGTAATAATAACTAATACCAATTATAATATTAATAATAAAAACTATATTTCAATAATTAAAGTTTAATAAAAAAATCCTAAGATACTTCCTCCTACGTTATTACTAATACACTCGTTATGATCAAGCATCCCTTTTTCTGTAGTAAACAATAAATGACCAAATTGTCTAGCAGGCAATAAATGAGATCTATAATTCTCAATATGGTCAATACTAACTTTATAGTTGGGACAAATAGCCCCACATTTATTAAGTCTACCATTAAGCCATACAATAGTCTTACCTTTTCTTTTATCATCTATAAAAGAATATTTAGTAATATACCCATATTTTAACATTTGTTTAAGGAATTCCCTAGTAATATTATTACTTTCTTGTAGTAGTAACTGTCTTTTACCAGCTCTTGAAGCATTGTTTATAGCTTTACAAAGATTTGACAATTGTTTCATATGGGGTAAAAAAAAAATATTTGAAAAGGAAAGATCAATATAAAAATATAACTGTAATAGATAAAATGACATTACATATAATAACATTATTATTACAATAATAATTGTAAAAGATAAAATGGATTTTATGCATTAAATAATAAATATACTAATACTAATACTAATACTAATACTAATACTAATACTAATACTAATACTACTAATACTAATACTAATACTAATAATAAATATAATAATAATACTAATACTAATACTAATACTAATACTAATACTAATACTAATACTAATACTAATATACTAAATATAATAATAAATATAATAATAAATATAAATAATAAATATAAATAATAAATATAATAATAAATATAATAATTATATAAATATAAATAATAAATTCATTTATTAATAAATCCAAGCCTACTTTCATCTTCTATTTCATATTTCTTATTTTTACTTAAAATAGGTTTATTTTTCTTTTTTATACAAAACTTCTCTTTACCACTTTTTACACTACTAGTACTTTCTACTTTTACACTACTAGTACTTTCTACTGTTACATTCTCGTTTTTATTACTTTTTATATTTTCTACTATATCATCATAAAATTTAGGAATTTCTATTTCTTGTATGTCAGTACTAACCAAATTATCTACAGTTTCTTCAAAGTTTAAAAACTCGTATTCCTCATTTTTATAACTTTCCTCTACAAGTTTATCAATTTCCAATTTATAAAAATCTGCATTTTTATATTTTGTAAAAATGTCTTTAACATCTCCCAATTTATAATTGAATTTATTTCCTCCTACCCACAATCTTCTTAATTCAGATATTTTCCATCTGTCTAATAAAGTGGATTTTACTTTACTTTTTAGTACTCCCATTTCCCTATGTTTAGAAGCACAATCTGAACATATAAAAAATGAATATGTAGTAGTAACCCAAATAGGAGAAGATTTATTACAATCAGCACATTTGTTATTTATAATGTTATGTTTCATCTTTTTAAAGAATTTATTAGTTAGAGATTTCTCTAGAATTGTATCTTCTTTTAATTCCATTAATATTTGGGGTAACAATATTATGTCTTATATAAATTATGTGTATACTAGCATAGCTACCCGTTCTAAGAACGGGATTTTGTATATTAGTGAACAAACTTGAGGCTAGATCAAACATTATTTCTCTTAGATATATTCAAGTTTTATTTTTTCAAAATAACAGCATAGCTTCTGTAAGCAAACGCCCCTCGCATCATCTAGCTTTCTAACAGGCAATAATTTAAGGCATGGTCATAGCTTTTGTAAGCAAACGCCCTTTCGCGTCATCTAGCTTATTACCAATCAAATTTGTATTGCTTAATGGCATAGCTTCTGTAAGCAAACGCCCCTCGCATCATCTAGCCTCCTACCACCAAAAAATGCTTAACAGTACTATAAAAGCAACTGTACAGCCAATATCTTGCCGCCCCTTATCCTCCAGTTAAGAGTGCTTTGTAGACAATATTTTTAGTCTTGCCTTTAGCATCTTTTGGAAGATAGATTTTCAATCTTGCCGCCTGCTTTACTCGCGAAAGAGCAACATACAATTGTCCGTGAGTGAATACCGGCTCTGGTAGATATACTCCCACAGTATCAAAGGACTGTCCTTGTGCTTTATGAATCGTCATTGCATAAGACACAATAAGGAAATTGTCTTCTCTTGAGTACAAATGGCAGTATACTCTCACTCGGGATCATATCGATCTTAGGAATCACTGCCATTGTATTCCTTGCTTTTCCTGTTAATATTTGTCCAATGATAAAGTTTGTATGTAACTCCTTCACTATTAATCTTGTACCATTCAAAAGCCCACTCTTAGGATCAAGTTTCTTAACAACATCACTACTGCTCCCACTTTCAATTTAGTAAATGTGGAGGCATTCCAGATGGTTGTTGCTTGTACAGAACTCTATTGGATATCTCAAATAATCTGTGGATCATCTGAAATGATACTGTCAGCTGAACAATATTCTCTACTTTGACCCTCTAGAAGATTGAGTACTTGATTGTTTAATACATTCGCATCCTCATTTCTAGTGGCCAATATTATCTTGCTGTTCACTGATTCGTCTCCGACCTTGAGCTCTTTTTCCCCAAATACTGCTTTAACGATATCATTCTTTTCAAGGTAATTGCTAGGAATCAAGACTTCATCCTGACCATCATTAATAGAACCATTGCCAATCTTCATTAGCCATTCTGTAAACTCAGGTTGATCCTGAGCTCTCATATTTCAGAAAGCCTAAGGATCTCAACATGTCTCCACAAACTCGAACTTTGTATTGATGACTCGACAATGTCATTGACAGAGCCTCTCAATACAACGTTGGCTGTTTGTCTGAAATCTCCTCCCAATACAATAACCTTTCCCCCGAAGATTGCTCGGAATTGCAAAGTCTTCGAAGTACTTCATCTATCGCATTTAAAGCATATTTAGACATCATTGATACTTCATCAATCAGTATCAATGATGCATTTCTTATTCTTGTAGCTTCTGGGGAATTTACTTTTAGCTTTGAAATACTTGCTTCATTCAAGGGAACAGGTAGCTTCATTCCACTATGCACTGTTCTTCCATCAGCAAGTAAATCTGCTGCTATACCTGTAGTGGCCAACTGTATTACACTTCTCTTATCTTTATGCAACTGATAAATTTGCATTATAAAGATAAGTTTTACCTGTTCCTGCTGGTCCATCTACAAAAAATAATCTTCCTCCTTTTTCAATAGAAGCTACAATATTATCAAAGCTAATCTTTGTTCTTTATTTAAATTCAAATGGTGTTTTCTGCCATCTCTAATTGCTGATCATCAAGATCAGTGCTCCAATTCATTGGCTCAGGAAGCCCTAACGATTTTAAACTCCAGCCATGATTGCTTAACTTATTTGAAATAAAGTTAAGCAATCTGTCTTCTTGATCTTCAGTATAATCATCCATCATATCTTCCTTGAACTTATTATAAAGTTCAACTGGATTTCTTGGACGATTTACTGAGCAGATGTAGCAGAACAACATCTGACAATGTGAGCAGATTGTGTTGCTACTGCTTCTTCTAAAAATCCTTCCCAAACTTTATCCGTGTTTAACATCCTCTTGCTTCGGCCGCCTCTTCGAAGCTATTGTATATAGTCCCATTAAAACTTCTAAGACTTTCATACGAAGTACTACCTTTAACATTAAGAAGGAGAAGTCTGAGATAAAATCTCTCCTTTCCATCATAGATACTGCGTACATTCGAGTTATTATTTTGTTGTTGGCTCGAAGTCTTTTCTTCCATTCGCCCTTAGAGTATACATAATGATTAGGTATCTCACTATAAAAATACTTACGGCTTCTGGATCTTCTAAATTTAGCTTAAAATAAGCCAACAACATTGTCTTATCGAGATCACCCCATTAATTCTCTCGTCTTCCTTCCCCTCTTCAAAGAATTATTATTGTTCTTGTGGAAGATGCACAGGAAGTCTTATGACATCATGAGACCTATCATGCATCTTATTTTCTAATAATCTCCACATTGCTTCAGGCGGGGAGACATACCTTGTATTAAGAAATTGGCTAATCTCATTATTGTTTGTCATTTCTAATTCTGCACAATCATAACCTTTATAAATATATTTGAAATATACTTAACGGACTTTACTGAAGTGCAGACTTCAACATTAATATGACAATTATATTTAGCCAAAAGATACTTATTATATGGGACCACAAAAGAATTAGAAACCATACCTTTCTTGATTTCCACACATGTATTACTTCTTCTTTTGTATTGAGGATATTCCCTTCTATTAATAATAGTGTTATCACTAAACTCTTTTGGGAATTCTTTAGTACAGATACCATTTTCCATACATGGACTCTGTGGATTGCAATACCACATGGACCATGTATCATATGCTTCAACACTTTATTATAAAGCCCAACATCACTTGTCTTATCAGGAATTTCAGCAGACACATATTTGTCAATTTTATCGGCAGTGTCTATCTTATCCCTTAGTATAAATAGCATATGGGCATGTGGAAGACCCCTCTTTTGAAATTCAATGCTATACACATGTGCTATTACTCTCCAAATACTTTTCCTGAAAGAATATCACTTAAAAGAGCCTTTAACTTGAGATTAAAGACTCTAGCAACCAAATCTGGTCGATCTGAAACAGTCTGTCCTTCAAACAGATTGTTTTTAATTTCGGGCCAGTTTGGATTGCAGGTCATAGTTATAAACAAATCTGGTTTCCCATGTTTAGTTACTATGGCATTGCATCATGATACCTTTCCTTCATATTTCTTGGAGAACCTTGGAATGTGGATGGCAATATAATAGGTCTACTTGTTTCCGAAGACCCATTGTTAATATAGTCCACCATTCCCTTGTAGTATCGACTCTCAGCTTTTTTTGGTTCAATTTAATATAATTTAAATTGTTTGCTTCTACTTGCAAATAAGAGTCGATTATCCACTGCTGAAAAAGCTTTCCTCCATATAAAATGGGATTGAAGTTTCCCTCTTTAATGGCTACTTGGGCTATTTTATACTGAAGCATTGATATCTTTTGAAGTACATTGTGGTACGACATCAATGCTAAATTTGGTTGCCATCCTGTTTCACCATGTGGAAAAAAAAGAACATATGACATTGGGTCAATGTGAGGACTTAATATATTAAGATGCTCGCTATCAAACCCTTTTACCCTTTGTGTAGATTCTTACATCTCTATCAAAGGGTGGCTCCCCATTAGGATCAGAAAAGACCATTGCAATCTCACTGGCAGTGGGACTGTTATATCTTCTCTGATCTCTATTAATGTTCCTGTTAAAGACCATATTATATCTTCAACATTTTACCCATTTTTTTAGCCTCCATAACAACATTTTTCATGTTCATGTAAGCATTGCTATGGATTTATAGCTCTTATTGTCTCATCTAAAACAAACATTGTGCCATAATCACATTTATTATTGGCAGCATTGCTTGTTCTAATATTAGTGGCCATTTCAGTATCAAAACATAAAGTTGAGAATACTTTCTTTCACCATTAACATTATCAAGGTGATATACACAATGGTAATTTGACCATGGAGCTTTAAACAATATGGTCCATTGCTCTTAATTTCCATTTGTGCACCAAGAGAAGAAAAAGATAAAGCTGAATTGTAAGACCTAATATTGGCTTTGAAGTTTTTAGCTTCATTGCTAGTACCTGTTATTAATCTTTTTAATCTGGGTATCTCTTCTTTCTTCAAGTCTTACTTTGCAAAATGACAGCAGTTCTTAAAAGAACCCTTTCTATTACTTTCTTCTGCAAAGTTAAGTGCACCACAATGGATACACTTGACACTTAAATCTCCGCAGAATGCTCTTCTGTCATTATAGGAGAACTTGATTGCCAGTATCGGTATTTTGAATGAAAATTGGCCCAACTTGGGTGAGCATATTCATTGCTTCGTCAATGTCTTGGTTATAGTTGTATAAATTTATATTTACATTTGCTTCCTCTGTGAAACTGAATATACTGGTATTCCTTTTTTTTGTTTCACAGCCATGTTTTTTTATATTTACAATTTTTTCAAATGAAGTGGCTAAGTCATCTTCATTTAGTGTTGCTTTTTTTTGTTTACTTAAATCTTTATTTTGCAGATTGTTTATAAACATAATAGGGTAAATTTTTTTCTTATTTATATTTTTAAAAATCTAGAAATTCTAGAAAAATTAAGAAAAAAAAAATTAAGAAACAGCTTAAAATCTCTAAATTGTATCAATTAATCTAATACATTATAAAGTCTATAAACAATTGGACATCATCATTTTAATTACATGAAAATGTTTAAACTTGGTTACAACATCAAAAAAATATGAACACAAGTTAAAAACTCAAAATAACATTATTTTGTAATAAAATAGAACAGTAAAGCTTTTTTTACATTTAAATTTTCGATTTATAAAAAAATAGGTTAAAAAATTAAATACAGATTTTCTTATCATTTTATAATATAAGATAGTTGAAATATTATATTATGTAAATAGTTGGATATATATATTATGCCTATATAAATGACTATTATCTTAATACATTCTTAATATACTTATACATTCTAAATATCCTTATACAATATTCAACTATATAAATATTACATCTATATTATAGATATATTAATATTATAAACATAAAAATAATTTTATAAAATGTCTAAATCCTTTCTTCTTCTTTATCTTCTTCTCATAAGTTGGTAAAGGGACATACCCATACTCTAAATACATCATCTCTAGACTTTTATAATGTAAAATAATATCATAATCTACTCCTTCTAATATTCTCTTTTCTACCCTATTAATATAAATAACAGGTATATGAGAAATCTCAGTCCAAGACTCATTTGTAAAAGAACTGTCCATGTAAATCTTACTAGAAATAATAACAGAACAAATAAAAAATAAATAGGAATCATTGGAAGAGTGTTTGGAAGTATATTTGTCATAAATATATTTACCATTAAAAATGATATACAAAGATACTTTAGATTTAAATAGACAAGTAAAGATTCTATCTACTGTATTAAAATCAGATATACTTGTGTATAGTAGAGATTTCATTTTAATATCCATGTTTACTTGACAAGGAAGATGTTTTAAATAAAAAAAGGAGACAAAAGAAAAACATTGGTATCAAAAGAATATATGTTTTAATATTAATAATATATAATATATATAGTAGTATATTGTATTAATAGTATTGATAGTAGTATATTGTATTAATAGTATTAATAGTAGTATATTGTATATATAGTAGTATAGATAGTAGTATATACAATAACTATCACATTAATGATAATATTAAATTTATTATTCAATTCCTACGACGTCTTCTTGATTTCTTTCTACTTTTCATTTCTCTTTTCTTTTTACCTTTTGTCAAAAAATCAGGATACTTCTTCTTGTTCTTCATTCTTCTTTCTTTTCTACTTAATTCCACTTCATATTCCAAATCATCATCTTCTTCTTCTACAGACACCTTTTTCTTTCTTATTACTTTTCTTGTATCAATTTCAGTATATTCTTTCTCTAAATCGTCTAGTTCTTTTTGAGTTCTAAGGAAATCTGATTTATAACTTGAATCTGGTCTTAATATTGTAAGTGATTGTAAATATTTCATAGCATGCTTTTTAAATAGCTTCTCTCTTTTTATAACATCATTGAAATCTTCTAGTAATATTTTATCCATTGGGAAAGGGGTTTATGCAAAAAATAAATGTAAATATTTTTAGTTGTAAATATATATATTATAAATATACTTGTGAATACAATATATTGCTATATGTTATATTATTAGTTATAAATATACTTGTTAATACAATATGTTATATTACTATATGTAAATATATTATTATTGCTATTTACAATTACACATGTTTGTTTTTGCAATTTACAATTACAAACATTAAAATATATTTACTACCCCCTTAAATGTCTACTGATTTCCCAACTAATATCCCATCAAAACCAAGAGCTTGTAAATTATGCTCTTCTATTTCTTCTCTTTCTAAATTTAAATCTAGAGGTTGTTTAAATTGTAAAACTATTTCAAAAGATTCTGATTTCTCTTCTAATGAATTTAAAGGAATGATTGGTCTTGTTGATCCTTCTAATAGTTGGGTTGCTAAATGGCAAAGAATAAATAAATGCCAGAGTGGGTTATACGCTATGGTTGTCAAAGGTGAAGTTGATGAAGATGTTATTATTGATTATGAGAAGTCTGGGGAGATATATATTGATAGAAATGAGTCTTTTAAATTATTATAAGCATATTTATTGATAATATAGTTATAAATTTACTTAGTTCTTATATAGTTATTTTAAATAATACTTATAAGTAGTTGTATACATTTTTTAATACAAAATACTTATAAGTAGTTGTATACATTTTTTAATACAAAATACTTATAAGTAGTTGTATACATTTTAAATAATACAAAACACTTATAAACATATTAAATAATACACAAAAGTTATTTTAATAGTAAATAAAACACAATAGTAAATTTATGCAAATGACGTCATTTTTAATATAATAAAAATAAATTTTATTTTATACACCTTCTTCCAATCCTATCTCAATATTAGAAATATACCTATCAATTTCTTCAAATACATTATCAGGCAATATTCTTAAATCCACTTCTATTTCATTATTTTCAACATATTCACCTGCACTATATTTTTGTATAATCTTTGCCACATTATTTGTCTGTAAACTATTTAAATTTAATATTCTATTTCCTAATTCAATCCTCTCATTTAAAGAATAATTTTTAACTGTTATTGATGATCCATCATTTGTATCTTTTAATTTATTTTCTAACATTTTAATTTCTTTAGTATGTTGGACTATCAATTTCTTTAATTCAATGATTCTACCTTTAATATCTTTTGGTTCATATTTTGATAATAAAGAGGATATTAAGTCATTAAACTCACTACCACATTTATAAACTTCTGATCCTGAATCATTAAATTTATAACAATTGTCAACTATTAATCTTAAATCATTATTAAATTCATCAATATTAGAATATATTTTATTATCTAATTTATCTTTTATTGTTTTTAAATCCATAGGACTTTTTATTATTTCGTAATATTGTGGTAAAAGGTTTTCATTCACAGGCTCTAAAAAAGGCCAAATAAAAGATTTGTATTTTGGTTTTAATATTTCATTAATAACTTCTATACAGAATTCATATTCATCAATTTTCATTGATTCATTACTTCTTATAACTCTTTTTATTTGTTTAGATCTTTCTAAGTTAAATTCAGGCCTTTTCCTCTTCTTACAGATTTCTAAAGGTAAAAGATTAAATAGTTCATCGTAAGAAGATTCAAGTTTTTTACCCATTTGATAAACCTCTGATTCATGATGATTGTAAGTATAGCAATTATTAAACATAAGTTTGACATCAGAATTGAAATCTTCTGGTGTGGAATACATTTTACTATCTAATTTCTTTTTTATAGTAGACAAGTCCATAGGAAATTTAATCTTTAGAGGGTAGTCAGGGATACCATATTTTACTGGATCAACTGGTTCTAGAAATGGAAAAGCAATGGGATTACGTTTCAATTTCTGTAAAATGTTACCACAGTACTTGAATTGATAATCTAAAAGAGCTGATTCTTGATCTTCCATAATTTTAAGGGTTACAAAATAAAAAAATAAAAATATGTAATGAAAAATATCGAATTAATGTTATTTTATAATTAGACAATAATAAAATATCTTAACATAAAAGAATGTAGTAAAAAATATCTTTGTAATAAATGTAATAGTTTTATGTTATAGTTATATTGTAATAGTTTTATGTAATAGTTATATGTAATATTTATATGTAATAGTTATATTGTAATATTTATATTGTAATAGTTTTATGTAATAGTTATATGTAATATTAGTATATAAGAATATATACTATCATGATGTCTTGACTTTTTACATTCAAATATATTAACATAGATATATTTTTATGCAAAAAAAACGACAACGGCTGGATTCGAACCAACGCAGGAACACGCCTAACGGATTTCAAATCCGTCGCCTTAACCACTCGGCCACGTTGCCATAAAATATTTGTATTTTAAAAATATAAACTATAGAATATTTTCTCATATTAATCTATTAGATATTCTGTAAGTATAAAGTATATAATAATTATTGAAATATAAAGTCGAAACCTGGTAATCAGAAAAAGTTAGAACCTTACAATGATGTAAATTTATTAAAAAATAATAATATACAGTAAAAGTTCACATGTCCGCATTTGAAAAAAAATCAAATTCCTAACAAATTTATTTTGTAGTCAATATAAAAAAATGCGCCTCTTAAAAATCTTTTAATTTAATATAATAAAATTACATAATTTTATTTTTTTAATATAAGTTTTATAGCTGATAAAATTACAAAAATACTTCATTTATAAGTAAAATAGTGTTTAGTTAATATTAAAGTAATAGAATTTATTTTATAAAGTTATATTAGTTTTCAATTAACGTGCTTGTAAAATTATTCTAAAAATAGCTTAGAGTTATTTTATAGATTTTATAATAAAAATAAAGAGTCACATTTTATAATAAAAACAACCACATTGTATATTTTTATAATAAAAATAAAGAGGCACATTTTATAATAAAAACAGCTACCTTATCGATTTTAACAATAAAATATTTGTAGTTTTAAGATAAATAACATTTTTATCAAAATTCCGATATACAAACAGTATTCTTCTTAAAAAGCCGAGATATACATCTTGAAATCTATTCAAAGCTATATCGTTTTTAATTGTACTCCATAAAAATTTTTTAAAAGCATCTAAAAAACTTATTAAGTCTAATTCAGTTTTGTAAAACATAAATGTCTTAATATAAATATTATTTTTTTTTATAATAGAATATATATTTTTTAAATATTTAAAATTATGATTTTTAAGTGAAAACAATAAATTTAGAGCATCAAATAACATTTGTTTTGTTTTAAAAATCAGAATTCGATCTTCTTCATTTTCTATAGGAAGGTTGTCGAGTTCATTACATAACCATTGCAAATCCCGGTTTAAAATATCTCTGAAATGTTTTAAAAACATATAAATCTTTTTGTTGTACCAATTGAAATTGTTTTTATCATTCTTTGATAAGTTTGTTATACTAAAAAAGTTCTTAGAATAATAAATTGTTTCCATATTAAATTTGTATCTATGTAATTTTTTTTCATATATTATTAATTTTCTAATATAACTGTTTTCTAAAATGCTAATATTAAAAAAATTGCAATTGAAGTTATTATTTTCTTCGGAAGATTGATTTTCAATAGGTGTAACTTTACTAGACGTTAATTGGTTATCTATTTCCATCATACGAGTAAAATCACATTGATAAATTTGGATTTTACTATTATCAAAAAAAGGTGTATAATTGTCGTAGCAAGAGATCTGTGGATTTATATTTGAACTGAATACAAAGTTAATATATAAAGACATTAGCCCTATAATATAAAATAATAAAAAAAAGCGAAAATACATTTTTTTTACGGATGTGCCGTAAGCTGATTTTGTTATTAATAATATTATAAATATGTATATACTATTGAAATATCTGATTGTTTGAAAGCTTAGATTAACAACACGTCAATGTTTACGTTTGTGGCGAAATACACAACTTGTTTAAGAATGTTAAACAATGCTCATATAAAAGATTTACTAAAATTAATAAATAAATTTATAATTGTTATTATAACTATAATATTAATAAAGAACTCTTTCTTATAAACTTAAATCCAATTTGCAATTTAGTGTTTTCAATTTTATTGTTTAACAAATAAAAACGTTTATTTTACTTTAATGTCCGTTTAAAAATTCATTTATTTGAGATATTAGCAATTTACGCCATACAAATAATACTTTGCGGATTTTTAAAAATATTAAAGCGACGTAGCTTTTCTCTTATTAGTTGATTTACAATAATTTTAATCAATAAGGATGATGTGGAAAATCAAATATTCAAGAATATAATCATACATTATTATGTAATGAATTGCCCTTTGGAGATACTAAAGTTGAATTATGTAATGCATGACGTGTAAAATAAATTTACTAACTAAAATTATTTAATTTGTTTCATCCATTTTAACTTTATAAAAATATACTAAATTATTGAGTATCAAATAATAATTAGACAATAATTCATTTTTTGTTAGTGATCTAAGCTCTAATAAAAAGTTATCTACCAATTCATCATCTTCGTGGTAAAGCTTTTGACAAGTAGCAGATATAAATAGATCATCATAAATGCTAATATTGGAAGTTAAAAACAAAATATTTATAGATTTCTTAATATAACTAAGTATTATTTCTTCATCGGAAATATTGTTATTTTCTTGTATCGTTTTTATATTAAAATTTTTAAAAACATCAGATACTTTTTTACCCTTATCTAAATTAAAAGCACAAATTTCTTTAAAAGTTTTCTCTAATTCATTAATTAAGACTTCCGATTCATTTTCTGCATTGCAACTACTTTGAAAAGCAATTTCAGGTAAATTTTCAACCTTTCTTTGTAATGATTCGATAGCCAATTGTAAAATATTAATCTTTTTTTGTAACTTTTTGCATAGATTAGCAGAATAATCTTTCCCAAAAATAATGTAATCAATATTTTTATATTTTATATTTATAAGATCACTATAAAATTTTTCCAAAGCCAAGCTACTATAAGATGTTTTAGTTTTTTTACTTTGTTCATTAGTAGAATTTTCAGAAGTTTGTAAATCGTCAGATATTCTCGTATTTTGTAAATTAATAGAATTTTCTGTATTTTGTAAATCGTCAGATATTCTCGTATTTTGTAAATCATCGAACAGTCTTATAAATTGTAAATCATCGGAGAATCTCGTACTTTGTGTATCATTAGACGATCTAGTGCTTTGTGTATCATTAGACGATCTCTTATTTCGTAAACCACCAGACAATCTCGTACTTTGTGCATCATTAGACGATCTAGTGCTTTGTGTATCATTAGACGATCTCTTATTTCGTAAACCACCAGACAATCTCGTACTTTGTGTATCATTAGACGATCTAGTGCTTTGTGTATCATTAGACGATCTCTTATTTCGTAAACCACCAGACAATCTCGTACTTTGTGTATCGGTGGACAATCTCTTATTTCGTAAATCAATAGAATCTTCTGGAGATTGATCGTGTTGTAAATCATCTGTCGACAAATCTTGTAAAAATAATAAAGCTTCGTTTAACCCTACGATATTCAGGGAAGAACATAGCTTTATATTATTTGCATTGCTAAAATCTGTTCTTCTTAAATTAAAATTATTTAAATCGTTCTCTTCAAAAAATAATAATTTAAATAATATATCGGGGTTTTCTTCGTAAAAATCTCTTGCAAAAGATCTACAGTGGTCCAAACAATTATTATCGTAACTTCTAAAAATTTTTAATCTTTCTCTCTTTAATAAAAATTTCATCTTAATAAGTTTATAAGAATAATAAAAATAGGATTTTAGATATGTTTTTTGTTGTTCTATTCGTATAACATTTTTTTCTTCATCACTTAAAGAATATTTTGTTGATTTAGTAAAAGCAAACAAGATTTTGCGATTATCTACTATTCTAACTTTGCACCACAACGAAGAAAGTTCGGAGATAATCTTTGCAATATAAAAATATGTATATATTAAAAATTGATTTCCGTTTGTTCTAGATACAAAATTTCTTTTTTTAAATTTATAAAATCTCCGATAAAATGTTTTTTACTATGTTTGGGCAAGATATCCATTTTATTTTATCATTTTTTTTGACTAACAACGAATCTAAAGTCTTATAGGGACAAAAAAGTACAAGTTCATTCTCAGTTGACACTAAAGTATCTTTAATATTTTGAAATATTTTCAATGTACTACTAAAACAATTTGAGTTTTTCTTGGCTAAAATTTTTTGGTAATTTTTAATAAATAAGTCAAAAACGTCATGTTTATTCCATAGACCTGCTTTTTCATAACGATTCTTCCATTCAATAAAATCATTTTTGATAATTATTAGCCGTCTTTCAATATTACGAATAAATACTTTCTCGTTAGGTGTATAATTTTCCAATGATGCCGTTTTCCTAAGAATTTCTGATTCACCATGAAAATCTTCAATATAATTGTCGAAATCTGTGAGAACACCTAAGATATGTATTAAAAAAAAGTAGCCTAAATCATCAATGTTTTCTATTGAAAATAGTTTCCAGTTAATAATGTGTATATATTTGGTTATTTCGTGATTGCATAAAAATTTATCATCATCCCAAAACGTTTTTTGAAAAAATTTAGAAATTCAGAAAGCTGGACCTTTTCTTCGTCATTTAAACCATCTTGTTCTACATATCCTCTATAAAAACTTAATATATATGACATTATTTTGAATTTTCCTTCTCTAGGTAAATTAATTTTGCAAGATGTATGTGAAAAAATAAAAATCCAATAAAATGCTAACATACTAAAAGGGTAAATTTTTTTATTTATTAGTGATAAATAAAATTACAATATAAATAAATAGTTGGCAATTAATACACATTATGAAATTGCATCTATAGCTTTTTTAACCTGAAGATAATACAATTACTAATTTGGGTAAATAATTTTAAATTAATATTATAACTGTATAGATTTACAACAAAATAAATTTTTTTGCGACTATGTTAACGTAGAATATATAAAGATCCTTTTAAATAGATAACTAACTTTTAGATATAATCTTTTAATCATTTTATAAATTTGAATTACCTGCAAAACTATACGTGTAGAATAAAAGATTAAAATTTTGGGTACTAAGCAATGGTAAATTAATTCAGTGTGAAAAAATTAAGACAATTAAAACTAGTCTACATTAAATTCTAAATAAAACTACAGTAAATTTTTTATATTAAAAACTCTACAAATTAATTTTATAATATTTCTTTGGAAAGTAAATATACACTAATTAATATATAATTCTATATTAAGATTTACCAGATCACATAAAAATACCTTCCTTTCGTAAATACTTTAAATAATGTAAAACACTTTCTTGATTGTTTAAATTAGGCATCAGTTTTTTATTTACGGATTTTTTAATGAAAATAGCTTTATATTAATAAATATAGCTTGCACGGGATTTAACAAGACTTTAAAACCCTAATACAAATTAGAAAAGGTCCTTTAGTATTATTTATTGAATAAATTTTATATATAAGAATTTTAATATTCGGTTCTATTACACTGCCTTGGGACTTAAATATTCTACAACAACTCATTAAAGTTTTAACAAAATATTTGCATCTCTTTTCAAATAGAAATTTCCGTTACCAATTATATTTTTTTAATAACTAGTTTAATATTGTTAGGTACTTAATTAATATTAAAAACGTTTACGATAATAATTTATGCCATATTAAATGAGAAAGAAATCATAAAAACAAAAAATCAAAGCTATTTTTATTGAAGAAAACATTGATTTTAATAAGATATCAACATATTATTAAAATTCTTTATTATGTAACACAAAAAGAGCTGACAACACACTTAGTATTTATTATCAACCTTCGTATATGTAATAATGTCATAAAAATAAACGTTTGTTTTGTTAGAATATAAAGATTACTATAAATATGTGTAATGTCTCAAAGAACGTCAAAATATGAATTATCATTATAAAAAATGTCTTTATAAGATTTTAAAACTACATTAGAATAAGTTTGTAAAAACATTATTATCATCTAAAAAAACCACAGAACGAGATAGCTAAGAAGTTTGTTACTAATAATAGTCCAGTTAGCACTTAATGCAAACATTTAAGAGGTATCGTTAGAAAATTTTAAAAAATTTTGTGACTTTAGTAAATTTGATGCAAAAAGCAATACATCGTAATAGAAATTGATAATCTTTTTTCAGCAAATTTAATGATGCTAAAAGATTTTTTAATACAACAGTAAGAGAAATCTAATCTTGTTCTAAACAAGACATCAAAATGTTACATTCTATATTACCTTTGTTGCTTACCTTATACAACCATAATAAGTGATAATTGTTTTAGTAAATTGGAGTAAATAATAATTGTGTATACAAGCTTGTAAAACGTTCTTAAACTAATTTAATCAAAAATTTTACTAAGCATACAAAATTATTGATAAATTTAAGGCTACATATTAAAAAATTAGAATTTAACGTTAAACGCTTTCGCAATATTTGTATAAATAGACGTTTAAAAATAGAAATTTGTAAATATATTTATTGTGAAACCACATTGTTGAAATTAACTCTAAAAAATTTGTAAAAAAACATTATTATACAATATAAATTACATTGTTCAAAATGACTCAATAAAGTTTGTAAAAATAATCATAACAATATATTTTTTTACATATTAGCTGCTAAAAAATTATAGCTTTTTGTTTTTTTATCTCTATTTGTTTGTCAATTTAAACGATTTAAGCAAAAAATTAGTTTTAATTAAAATGTGAATTTTACATAAAATTTAAACGATGTTGTATGCAACGTTTAGGCATAATATTAATTATGTTTTTAATTAAAGTACAAAATATAAAATTATGTCTAAGATGTTTTGTTACTTTGTTTCTTCATTACTGTTCCCCATGCATAGTAAAATCAATACTAAATATTTAATTTTAATTATTTACCTTAATAACAACAAATTATTATACCCTTAACATTTCTAAATAAAATAAGCTATTATTGGTAATTTAATTTCTTACCCTATGTTATTATTTCTAACTATGTATTTATGTTGTGTAAATAGTTCTATTGAAAACTTATCTAAATTCAATACCAACAATTATTTAGTGAATTATTCAACTGATGAAATTTGTTTTACCAATATAAATAGACCTGTTCACAGTTTTTCTGTTTCAAAAAAAAGTCAAAATATAGAAAAATTAAACTATGACGTCATTTTACATAAAGAGTTATATTTAAATAACGAACTTACATATTTCCAATATGAGTATTTAAATTTCGAAAAAAGTGAATTAGATATTATTTATAGCAGTATTGATTATTTATTACAACAAAGATCTAATTATTATACCTCGCTTTTATAAATGTTAATGTATCAAATTCGTTTTTAGATAAGTTTCAAAAAGAAGATAGATTGACATATTTAGGCTGCTATAAACTTAAATTTAATGAAAAAGATCTTCTTACAATTCAACTTAAAAGAAGAAATATTAATAGCTTATTTAAAACTTTGAGAAAGTTAAAAAGTAGTTGTATACCTTTAATAAAATCTAGATTACTTCTTGATATACCTTTGGATATAATTTATTTCTACATGTTTATAATAGATTTTATTTCTAAAGTAATAGAAAACATTATTCTTGATACTAAAAGTTTATCTATTGATTTTTATTATGAATATTATGTTAAAATATACAATTCCTATGAACAACAATTAAAAGATATTGTAGAAACAATTCCTTTACCAGATATTATTTTCAAATTTATAGAGTGTATTAAACCAAATACAAGTTTAATTGATTTTGAAAATTCAACATTAAAAAAACAATTAAATATACTGAAAAGAGAAATTGATAAATTTTACAGTCAGATAAATTCATTTTTAGATGATTTTAATCAGAAAAGTAGTGTAATTATTAAAATTATTGAAAATACAAAAAAAAATAAAAAAATTAAAAATTGTGCTTTAAATTTATTTGTCTTTGAGACTTGATTTCACTAAAATAAACATTTTGATCCTTTTACATTTTCAAATGAGAAACAATCGAAAAATTAATAATTAAGTAATATGAATACTACGAAAATTTAAAATTAATACTAAATCAGTTGTTTGTATTTTACAAATAAAAAACAAAAATTTGTTGGAATTATTGCATTATGATTAAAAAGCTGTTTAACGACTTACATTTGATTTGTTAATTCTTACAAAAAGTAAATATCTATATATGTTTTGGTTATATCCCATCACGCCCAAAATTCTTTTTATTGTTTTCACCCTAAAAAAATAAAAACGTTAAATTTTTTTGCTTTTTAATCATGCAGAAGCTCTTCTAATGTATTTATTCGAACGTTATATTTTATAACCTTTATTTTTCTTTTTTTTATAAATATACCAGCAGATAATCTATTGAGCTCAATTTCATTTAAAATTTGGATATTTTTTAATACATTAATTACTACTTGTATAAACTCACATTGTTTTTATGTTTTAAATTATTTAACTTAGAATGAAACCCCTCCGCTGCATTGTTTGTTCTTCCTCTTAATGTTTTGTAATGGGACCATACTTCTCTACTGAATAATGGCCTTACACTAAACAACCAATTTATTTCTATATAATTAAATAAACTCTCAACTGCAGGATTAGTTTCGTTACATAAACCTTTTATGTAAGTCCACGCCCGATCAATTGGCTCTATTGAAACAAGCGCAAGAGAAGTAATCATTTGAATTAACTCAGAAAATTGACTATACTGGTTATGAAGATTAACAAGTCTCAAGCCTTGAACACGCCTCCAAATTTCTTAGCTAAAATGGAAAAAACAACCCTTTACTTCAGCTGTCGGAAAACACCTTTTTATTGCATTATATGCTGCAACTTCGAAGTCAATTTGAATTAAACTCGGATAAAAAGATATTCCATGTCTCTGTTGTTTTATTTGCTAAAAAACAATAAACCAACGGAAAACTTTGTCCGTTAAAACTTCCATGTATAATGTAAACCTGATAAAAACTACTAGATGAAGACTTAAAAGACCCATTCATCATTACATGTAAATTTTGAGAAAGCGCAAACCTTCTTAAAAATTCAAAGTCGCATAATATAATGCATTTGTCTCCTTCTAATTCTCTTGTGAGCAAGAAGTTTCTGCCATTAGGCAATTCAAACTCAGCAATATCAAAATTTGCTAAATCAAGTATACCGGTAAATGGCATATAGTATGACTTACACCTATAAATAGAAGTTTTCACATTATTAAATGACACAATTCTTGCAGAAGTGTCATTGCCAAATTGATACTTTTCACATAACACTCTACAACATCATTATAAAGTGCATTAGTTGATGGAAATGGTATAATCGCCATTTTCTTATTCATAATGTTTTTCATTTCTGATTTTAGAACAACATCAAAGTCACTATTATGCATACCAATTATTGAGTAGTTCACCGTAAATGTTGTTGCTCTTGCCTTACACAATGTATGTAAACATTCTCAGTATACTTTGTCATTGTTGCCTTTGTGTGTACAGACGAAATCGTCTATAAATGGCACTTGGTTCCTTTTCAGACTTGTAATCAAAAATACTCTATCTAATAAGTACTTAAAATTTTTGGAAGTTTTAGATCTTCTAAATTTGCTTTTCTTTAGCAATTTGCCAGTGCTTATATCAAATTTAAAACTCTTTATCATTAGTCAACTATCAAGATCACTGAGCTGCTGGCGTTTTACATGCAAATTAATTTTTAAATTTTTCCAAAATATTTTTTTATTATTATTAAAAATTTATATAAATTTTTTTATATTGGCCCCAATATGTTTCAATATATTTTTTTATATATAATTCAACAATTATCGAGTCTAACGAAAATCAAATGTTAAAAATCACTGCATTTTGTATCAAAATCAAGGAGAGTATCTTTTGGGGAGAGACATTACAAAAAAATCTATAATTCACAGAATTTTGGTCAAGATGATGCATACGTTAAAAGTAGAGATAGAATTATAATTTCTGAATCTGAAAATCCTATACCATTAGATTTTTCTAATGAAGTAATAGATTTGACTCAAAAATCGGAAGAAAAATTCAAAGTAATTTATTTGCTAAGACCAGAACTAGAAAGAAGTCTTGCATGCCATTTCATTCATGCAAAAAGCTTAAGCTTATGCTAAACGAATCTGAAAATTTTAAAACGGTAGATTTTTTTAGCGAAGCAACAATATTGAATCAAAAATCGGAAGAAAATATTCAAAGTAATTTATTTGCTAAGACCAGAACTAGAAAGAAGTCTTGCATGCCATTTCATTCATGCAAAAAGCTTAAGCTTATGCTAAACGAATCTGAAAATTTTAAAACGGTAGATTTTTTTAGCGAAGCAACAAGATTGAATCAAAAATCGGAAGAAAATATTCAAAGTAATTTATTTGCTAAGACCAGAACTAGAAAGAAGTCTTGCATGCCATTTCATTCATGCAAAAAGCTTAAGCTTATGCTAAACGAATCTGAAAATTTTAAAACGGTAGATTTTTTTAGCGAAGCAACAATATTGAATCAAAATCGGAAGAAAATATTCAAAGTAATTTATTTGCTAAGACCAGAACTAGAAAGAAGTCTTGCATGCCATTTCATTCATGCAAAAAGCTTAAGCTTATGCTAAACGAATCTGAAAATTTTAAAACGGTAGATTTTTTTAGCGAAGCAACAATATTGAATCAAAAATCGGAAGAAAATATTCAAAGTAATTTATTTGCTAAGACCAGAACTAGAAAGAAGTCTTGCATGCCATTTCATTCATGCAAAAAGCTTAAGCTTATGCTAAACGAATCTGAAAATTTTAAAACGGTAGATTTTTTTAGCGAAGCAACAAGATTGAATCAAAATTGGAAGAAAATAGTCAAAAGTTACTTTGGAGAATGAAAGTGAAAAAAGTTTTTCTGAAAATAAAATTAGTATTCCTCGAAAATTATTAGAAGCAACTAAATGTTCCGATGCAGAAGATAAAAAAGATTCTAAAAAAACATTTGATTCACCAATTAAGAAAGATCCTTTTGAAATAATAGCAGATCAAATATTGAAGTTCCAAAACGAATTTTTAGGAAGCAATCAAAATGTGGTTGATTATGACATAGATGTTATAAAAACTTACCAAGAATTACAAGAGAGTTATAAAACGCTTGACTTAAAAAAAAAACTAATTGCTTTAAATTCTTTTATCAAGAAAGAATTTAAATATAATAGGCAATTTATTTTAAATTTTTTCAAAGCTTATAACAACCTCAAACGAGAAGAAAAAATATGGTAATTCTCGCAAAATTCTTATTCGAAGGAAAAATAACATACGTTCCATATTATCTTCTAAGGTATCTTATTTAAAAGATTTAATTTCAAAATCAATTTTAGAACCAGAAATGAAGGAATACTTACTTGATTATATTGAATTTATTAAGATTAGATTAGAGCATATTATGAAACTTATACCAAATTATTATTTACAATCTGATAACAGCATAAAGTTGTTATATTGGTACATGCGTTTTATTAACGAAAGTAATATTCTTGATAATTTATTTGATCTAGTAAGTTTGCAAAAGGACTTTTTTAAAAAAAAAATAGCGTTATTGTTAGACAACGAAAATTTTATTGCTTTTAGTAATTGCTTAGCTATTTATTCATCAAATAAAGAGTTCTACATTAGAGTCTGCATTAACCATACCATATTTGGGTTTATTAAGAAAAATTTTATTCAATAAATTTTTTTTTCATAAAAATTTCATTTTTAACAAAATCTGCCGTTATTTTTCGAATGATTTATTTTTTTGTTTAAAAACATTCTAGAGTAAAACAGATATCCCGGTATGTAAAAAAAAATTATCGGGGAAAGTTATCTAGTCATTAAGCAATCTTTTCAAAATAAATCAATTTTAAGACATTTCTAGATCGAAAACAATATTAACTGCTATCAAAATTAAAGAAAGCTTTTTATTGCAAAAGAGGTTTTATTAGTTTTTTTTGTTGTAATTTATATCAAAATTTTGCAAATATGTAATAAGCATTAATATTTAGAAAGATAAAGAAATTTGGTTTGCAATTAAACGGCACATGACTTTATAAACATGTTTGTATAGAAACTAGATAATTTTGTTTAAAGTTTTTATGTTTTATTAAAAATATTTATTTTAAAAATACTCTAACGGCATCATTATAAAGTTCAGTAGCTGATAAAAATGGTAAAATCAACATTTTACTTTGCAACATATAAGTTTACAAATCAAAACGACTTTTAAAATTCGTTGTCTTGTATTTATATGTTATAATTTGAAAAGTTCCCGTTAAATTGTAGCTCTTGCTTTACACAATACATGTGACATGTCCAGTATACTTTGCCTTTATGCCTATAACTGATATTGTATATCAAAACAAATGATGCATTTAGTAATTAAAAATGTGGGCGTTTTAAACATAAACAAATAGTTAATTTTATGACCCCTTTATGTTAGACATTTTTATTAATTTGTGTAAAGTATATTTGACTAATCATAGAAATTACCAATCTTCTAGTTATAGTTGTATACAAATAATTAAGAAACACAATTTAGAACCCAAAAAAGTTATCGAGCACCTAGATTTTTTTAATTATTGTGAAAATAAAGGTAAAAATAATTTTAGTATTGAATTTCAAATTTTTTCTAATACTTTAAATAATAAGGAATTTAATACTTTAAATTCTTCTATAAACGAAATATTGAAAGACAAAACTAATATTTATGGTCAATTATTAAATAAAGTTGAACTTGGATATAATGAGCTAAACTTAATAACTAAAGATAAAAAAAGTTTTAAGAAAATTAGAAGTAATATTTATTTTCCTCTTTCAATTACAAACAAAAAAAAAATTCATCGTATCCAACAAAAATTTTCGATTAAATTTAGGCCTTTAAAATTGATTAAAAGTACATATCGAAAAAAAATTATTAATCACTTGAATTTAAATAAAAATAACAAAAATATTTTTATTTTTTTATATTAGATTTATAGCTGATACCATTGAAAATATGAACATCAAATTTAGTATCAAACAATTAGAAATTTATTATAAGTTTCATGTAGAAGAATTGAAATTGAATAAGAAAAGTTTACATAAAGTTTATAAAACAATTGATTTGCTTGATATATTTTCATTGTTTACCAAATGCATTTTTCAAGAAGTATTTGAGGATACTTCTAAATTAAAATATTTGCAAAGTGATTTACAAATTGTAGAAAATCACCTAATGAATTTTTATAAATATTCCGATGATTTATTAGAACTTTATGATAAAAAGATTATTGAGTTGGAACTGATTATCAATCAAATCACCCAAAATGAATAATTTTTATTGTTATAAATAACGAAAACACTTCTTGAGATCTATTAGCATTTATAAGCTATAAAATAATTTTCAAAAAAGATTAAACTTTTATTTTATATTAATTTTTCTTTATTAATTAAATTTAAAAGGCTGACTGCCTTGAAATTCTTTAGATCATTTTTTTAATCGGTATAAAAAAAAATATTCTAAATTTTTTAAAACGATTAAACATATGTTTTTTAATTTATCAGATCGATAAGATTTTTAAATATAAAAGATTGTGTTGCTAAAATTGATTTCTCAAATCTTTAAAAATGTAATTATCAATAAAAAATTGATCTAGAAGTTAAATTTTAATTTACTAAAAAATGAGTCGAGAAGAAATCTTGTATTGTAAATCAAGATTGTTTAGTTTAAAGAATCTATTTCTTGACAGTTTTAGTTTGTATATAAGCAGTATTTTTATAATTATTATTTAAAATACAATAATAAATAATGTTTTTAAAAATCTTATTAACAAACGTAGAATATTGTCCCTACAGACTTTAATTAAAATATTACAAAATGATATCTGTTATTAAATACAAGAAATTATACTTTCTAATAAAAAATATCAAAACTACATTAAATTCCTGTTTCATTTATATCTTAAAAAACAGATATAGTCTGCCCACTGACACAAATTATAACCAAAAGATAAGTTAAATGATATTAACAAAAAATAATTATGTTTTACCTAGGCTGAGAAATAAAAGAGATGGATTATTTAGAAAGGATTTTGTATACTAAAATTATTAAAGACAAGATATTAAAGGTAAACAATTATCTTGTCACCGTCTTAGAACATATAAATTGGTTTCATTCATTAAAAAAAGGTATAAACTTACTAATCTAAATTCAGATGTAATCTAGAAATATACTTTTATACATATATAAAAATATAAGAGCATACAGTAACTTAACAATAAACTTTTAATACTTTAGCTTCCAGTCATATTAATTTATTATAATTACTAGCGAAACTACACGTTCTAGAAACAAAGTTATTTAAATAATCATTTAGCATCTATAAAATCACTTTCTGAGTTAAACATTGCAACATGGTTGCTTTCTAGTCTAAAATAATAATTTATAGTTTATTGATTAGTTCTTATTGGAGAAACTTCAGCTATTGAATAGAACACGCTATGTTTTTACTTAATTTTTCTTTCCTCGTCATCACCATTCTTCATCGACTAACTTATATATACTCTCAGCTGATTAACTACACTATTTATTAGTTCTTAACTTTAACTTAGAAAACTCCCCTTTCCTCAATCTCAACTTTTGCGCATTATTGAGCGCCAGCATACCACTAGAGCCTTGCTACATGGAGAATAGTTTCTACCCCGTAAGGATAATTTACAGGGCGACAACTGATAGAGTATGCCCTATCAGACCAGGGTTTCACTGGGACTTGTGGTCGGGATAAGCGATATGGGCTTATGACC
Source organism: Leucinodes orbonalis (assembly GCA_019425675.1). NCBI lineage: Eukaryota > Metazoa > Arthropoda > Insecta > Lepidoptera > Crambidae > Leucinodes > Leucinodes orbonalis. The sequence goes on along the minus strand of PQWD01000865.1, from coordinate 42,207 downwards.
TTGGTGGACTTTCACCACCCCACGTAAAATGCTAGAGCTTCACCAGCTTGCTTCACCTCTCCAAGGTGGTTCTTCAGATGTAATTTCTTACTATAGGTCTCCAAATAGGACCTACAAATGTTTTCTCAACCACGGCAATTGTAGTGCCGACCTACAAGGAAGTATGCCTCCTTCTACCTTATAGGACATTTACAACCCTTAGTCGACGCTTACGAGGCATACGATACGACTTTGCCGCAATTATTTATTGACATTTGCATTGTCATGCTTGCATTTTTTTTTATACAAACAATTCGGCACCGCTGGGATTCGAACCCAGGACTTGAGCACTAGGCCAGCATCACGAGACTGAGCTATCGGTGCCTTTGCTTTCTAGTCTACTTTTTTATGGATGTGCTTAAATCATATTAAAAAAATTATTATATTATTTTATTTATGATAAATGACATATTTTATGTATTTATTTGAAAAGTTTTTATTTGTATATTTTTTTTGTGATAGTTTACCAATATAAAAATTTTTGTATATTTTTTTTGATTTTGTTGACATAAAATCTAATAATTTTAATTGATTGATTTAACATACTAACATTTAAATTTACAATTTTTTAATAGTTATCTTTATCAAATAAATGTAAAACCAATTTACCCCATATGAAAATTTCTAAAATTTTATCTAAGTCTTCTTATAATAAGTGTAAGTCTTATTATTGCCTATTGCTTAAAGATCATTTTTTTTTCCATCAAATACAAAACTCTTGCATCAACTAACAAAACTGTCCCGAAACAAATAGAATATTTTTTGAAACAAAACGAAATCTTGATGACGTATTTTGATAAAGAAATAAGTCATAAAAAATGTTTTATTGACAGAAAAACATTTAGTAACATTTTTCATTGCTTTTTGTGTTATCTCATTAGAAGTAGTTGATTATGGAGAAATGATAATTTATGTACTAGAAAAAAATCCTATATAGTAGAAATTTTATGTTATTATAGATATTTTATGGCGGAATTTTGGTTATTAAAAATTAATAATGTTTTTTATTATAAAACCATTACATAAGAAGAAATCAGTCTGTTGAAAAAAATTTGAGGACTTAAGTTGAAAATACGAAAGCATTATAAAGATTTAGGAACATCAACAAGTTTATAATTTAATGATTAAGAAATGACATAAAAGCGATTTTTAACACTACTTCATTGAATTATCAGCATCTAGAAAATCTTATACCTTTTTGATATTGTATTACTAAAGGGGAATAATTATCGAAGATGATTTTTTTCATGAAATCTGCCTTATTTTATGCAATAGATTATATAAAGCGCAATTGGACAGAAAATCTTTCAACAGATATACAATGATGTTTTTTCATTTGAATTTACAACACCAGAAGGTACTTTTTCATATTTCTATATTTCATTATACAGTTGGATATATTTTGTTATGATGATTAAATTAATTCTTAATATTACTTTATAAAAATTTTTTACTAATTCAACTCCCTTTTAAAATAAATATTGAACCAATCAAAAACGTCTTGTAAAAAAAATATTTCATTGTTATTTTGAAATTTGTCAAAGTTTATGGACTGGCAAAATATTGCGCTTTCTCTCTGCATTTGAAAATTTTATAGCAATACTAACATAGCTACACAATTTAAAAACGGGGTTTAGTATAAATATCGACAATATAAGTACTTATTTTTTTAACATTACTAATTGCGTATTTTTGCAAAAACGGCACAGCATCTGCACGTAAACGCCTTTTAGCATCATCTAGCCTCCTACCACTATAAATAAATGGCATTTCTATTAGCAACTGCCATATCAATAAACATTCCTCCCCTTAGAATGTTTGTAGCTCTATATAAGCAACATATATTAATATTAATTTAGAAAGTTTTTTGATAGACAATATTCTTTGTTCAATTTCCTTACTCTTCGATAAAATATCTTTAACATTTTAAAATTCTAGTATCGCAACATATAACGCCCATGTACAAATACAGGTTCAGGAAGATAAACACCAACATTGTCAAATGACTGTTCCTGCGACATATTAATAGTCATAGCATATGACACAATTACAGAAAATTGCCTTCTTTTAAGTACGAAGGGCAATAACGACGTGTCGCTAGACTGCATGTCGATCCTTGGTATGGCCGCCACATAACCCGCCTTCCTTCCAGTTATAATCTTTGCTACGATATTGTTCTTTCTTAATCCGAGAATCTGTAGCCTTGTTCATGTAAGAGTTTCCTTCTCGGATCCACATTCTCAACAACATTATCGGACAACCGATTTCAGCTTCAATGTATGCTGAGGCAAGCCAGATGGCTGTTGTTTATTAAGCAATTCTGTCGGGAATCTTAAACCTCATAAAGATCATCAGAGACTATCGAGTCTGCATTTTTATAGATCAATCCATCTAACATATTAAGAACTTTTGCATACTCATCCTTTTCAATATTTTTATCAAATATTGAGCTTCCACTTACCAGGAATATTTGCAATTTTTAGAAAATCTAAATTGATAAGAATTACATATGCAATCTAGAATTTTTACATCATATTATAAAACAAATTATAGATCTAGTAGCATCACAAAGTTAAACAATAATACTTGTGATTCAATTTTTACATCTCAAAACTAATTTAAAAAGTAAGTAATTAAAATTACAAGCAATAATAATATCTTATTGTAATAATAAATTAAAATAAACAATTCTATTTAATTTTAAAATAGAGAAGAGATATGTTATAATAAAGCTTATATTGTATATAATAATTTTATACGATAAAAATGCAATTAACTGATAAGTTATAATTTCTTGATCAAAGACATTTTGTTGTTTTAAATATCTGCTTTATTTTATTGGTGATAAAATGACATATGCATGTATTTATTGAAAAGTTTTTAGTCAGATTTTTTTTTTGTGATAGTTTACCAATATAAAAATTTTTGTATATTTTTAATTTTATTGCACTTAAAATAATAATGTATCGTATTGATTAATGTGACATTTTTACATCATATTTACAATTTAATTTTATATAAGTTACTCCTTTATCAAATATAAATGTAAACTAATTTAACCCTTATATGAAAATTTCTAAAATTTTTTATCAAAGTCTTCTTATAATAATTGTAAGTCTTATTATTGCCTATTGCTTAAAGATCATTTTTTTCCATCAAATAACAAAACTCTTGCATCAACTAACAAAACTGTTCCCGAAACAAATAGAAAATCTATTTTTGAAACAAACACGAAATACTTGAATGACGTATATCTTGAATACAAGAAAATAAGTCATAAAAAATGTTTTATTGACAGAAAAACAATTTAGTAACATTTTTCATTGCTTTTTTGTGTTATCTCAGTTAGAAGTAGTTGATTATGGAGAAATGATAATTTATGTACTAGAAAAAATCCTATACTAGTAGAACATTTGTTGTTAATATTATAGATGATTTTATGGGCGGAATTTTTAGGTTATTAGAAATTGATAATGTTTTATTTTATAAAAAGTTAAACCATCAAAAGAAGATCAGTCTGATTTTATTTACAAATTTGAGAATATAAAGTCTGAAATACGTTATTATTTTAAAAAGATAAAAAAATCCAAAAGTTTAAATAACTTTAATGAATTAAGAAATGACATAAAAGCGATTTTTAATACTACTTCATTGAATTATCAGCATTTACAGAAACCTTTAACTCTTTTTGATATTTGTATTACTAAAGGGAAATACTTATCGAAGATAATATTTGTTTATGAAATCTGCCTTATTTTATGCAATAGATTATATAAAGCGCAATTGGACAGAAAATCTTTCAACAGATATGAAAAATGATGTTTTTTCATTTGAATTTACAACACCAGAAGGTACTTTTTCATATTTCTATATTTCATTATACAGTTGGATATATTTAAATCAGTATGCTTAAATAAATTCTTAATATTATTCTTCTATATTATTCTTCTATATTATATAATATCTTCTATAAAAAGTATTCTATAATATTACATCTTCATTATACCCATTTTCACAAAACTAGAATTTAATTTAAAGAAGATATCTTTAAAACTGTTAATTCTAGTCTATATTATAAAATGATAAGAAAATCTGTATTTAATTTTTTAACCCTATTTTTTATAAAATCGAAAATTTAAATGTAAAAAAAGAGCTTTACTGTCTCTATTTTATTACAAAATAATGTTTATTTTGAGTTTAACTTTGTGTTTCATATTTTTTTGATGCTTTGTAACCAAGTTTGAAACATTTTCATGTAATTACAAATATGATATGTCCAAATGTTTATAGACTTTATAACATTGTGATTATGATTAATTGATACAATTTAGAGGATTTTAAGCTATTTTCTATAATTTTTTGTTTTTCTTAATTTTTCTAGAATTTTCTAGAATTTTTAAAATATAAATAAGAAAAAAATTTACCCCTATTATGTTTATAAACAATCTGCAAAATAAAGATTTAAGTAAACAAAAAAAGCAACACTAAATGAAGATGACTTAGCCACTTCATTTGAAAAAATTGTAAATATAAAAAAACATGGCTGTGAAACAAAAAAAGGAATACCAGTATATTCAGTTTCACAGAGGAAGCAAATGTAAATATAAATTTATACAACTATAACCAAGACATTGACGAAGCAATGAATATGCTCACCCAAGTTGGGCCAATTTTCATTCAAAATACCGATACTGGCAATCAAGTTTCTCCTATAATGACAGAAGAGCATTTCTGCGGAGATTTAAGTGTCAAGTGTATCCATTGTGGTGCACTTAACTTTGCAGAAGAAAGTAATAGAAAGGGTTCTTTTAAGAACTGCTGTCATTTTGGCAAAGTAAGACTTGAAGAAAGAAGAGAGTACCCAGAGTTATTAAAAAGATTAATAACAGGTACTAGCAATGAAGCTAAAAACTTCAAAGCCAATATTAGGTCTTACAATTCAGCTTTATCTTTTTCTTCTCTTGGTGCACAAATGGAAATTAAGAGCAATGGACCATATTGTTTAAAGGTCCATGGTCAAATTTACCATTGTGTATATCACCTTGATAATGTTAATGGTGAAAGAAAGTATTCTCAACTTTATGTTGTTGATACTGAAATGGCCACTAATATTAGAACAAGCAATGCTGCCAATAATAAATGTGATTATGGCACAATGTTTGTTTTAGATGAGACAATAAGAGCTATAAATCCATATAGCAATGCTTACATGAACATGAAAAATGTTGTTATGGAGGCTAAAAAAATGGGTAAAATGTTGAAGATTATAATATGGTCTTTAACAGGAACATTAATAGAGATCAGAGAAGATATAACAGTCCCACTGCCAGTGAGATTGCAATGGTCTTTTCTGATCCTAATGGGGAGCCACCCTTTGATAGAGATGTAAGAATCTACACAAAGGGTAAAGGGTTTGATAGCGAGCATCTTAATATATTAAGTCCTCACATTGACCCAATGTCATATGTTCTTTTTTTTCCACATGGTGAAACAGGATGGCAACCAAATTTAGCATTGATGTCGTACCACAATGTACTTCAAAAGATATCAATGCTTCAGTATAAAATAGCCCAAGTAGCCATTAAAGAGGGAAACTTCAATCCCATTTTATATGGAGGAAAGCTTTTTCAGCAGTGGATAATCGACTCTTATTTGCAAGTAGAAGCAAACAATTTAAATTATATTAAATTGAACCAAAAAACTGAGAGTCGATTACTACAAGGGAATGGTGGACTATTAACAATGGGTCTTCGAAACAAGTAGACCTATTATATTGCCATCCACATTCCAAGGTTCTCCAAGAAATATGAAGGAAAGGTATCATGATGCAATGGCCATAGTAACTAAACATGGGAAACCAGATTTGTTTATAACTATGACCTGCAATCCAAACTGGCCCGAAATTAAAAACAATCTGTTTGAAGGACAGACTGTTTCAGATCGACCAGATTTGGTTGCTAGAGTCTTTAATCTCAAGTTAAAGGCTCTTTTAAGTGATATTCTTTCGGAAAAGTATTTGGAGAAGTAATAGCACATGTGTATAGCATTGAATTTCAAAAGAGGGGTCTTCCACATGCCCATATGCTATTTATACTAAGGGATAAGATAGACACTGCCGATAAAATCGACAAGTATGTGTCTGCTGAAATTCCTGATAAGACAAGTGATGTTGGGCTTTATAATAAAGTGTTGAAGCATATGATACATGGTCCATGTGGTATTGCAAATCAGAGTCCATGTATGGAAAATGGTATCTGTACTAAAGAATTCCCAAAAGAGTTTAGTGATAACACTATTATAATAGAAGGAATATCCTCAATACAAAAGAAGAAGTAATACATGTGTGGAAATCAAGAAAGGTATGGTTTCTAATTCTTTTGTGGTCCCATATAATAAGTATCTTTTGGCTAAATATAATTGTCATATTAATGTTGAAGTCTGCACTTCAGTAAAGTCCGTTAAGTATATTTTCAAATATATTTATAAAGGTTATGATTGTGCAGAATTAGAAATGACAAACAATAATGAGATTAGCCAATTTCTCAATACAAGGTATGTCTCCCCGCCTGAAGCAATGTGGAGATTATTAGAAAATAAGATGCATGATAGGTCTCATGATGTCATAAGACTTCCTGTGCATCTTCCACAAGAACAAATAATAATCTTTGAAGAGGGGAAGGAAGACGAGAGAATTAATAGGGGTGATCTCGATAAGACAATGTTGTTGGCTTATTTTAAGCTAAATTTAGAAGATCCAGAAGCCCGTAAGTATTTTTATAGTGAGATACCTAATCATTATGTATACTCTAAGGGCGAATGGATGAAAAGACTTCGAGCCAACAACAAAATAATAACTCGAATGTACGCAGTGTCTATGATGGAAAAGGAGAGATTTTATCTCAGACTTCTCCTTCTTAATGTTAAAGGTAGTACTTCGTATGAAAGTCTTAGAAGTTTTAATGAGACTATATACAATAGCTTCGAAGAGGCGGCCGAAGCAAGAGGATTGTTAAACACGGATAAAGTTTGGGAAGGATTTTTAGAAGAAGCAGTAGCAACACAATCTGCTCACATTGTCAGATTGTTGTTCTGCTACATCTGCTCAGTAAATCGTCCAAGAAATCCAGTTGAACTTTATAATAAGTTCAAAGAAGATATGATGGATGATTATACTGAAGATCAAGAAGACAGATTGCTTAACTTTATTTCAAATAAGTTAAGCAATCATGGCTGGAGTTTAAAATCGTTAGGGCTTCCTGAGCCAATGAATTGGAGCACTGATCTTGATGATCAGCAATTAGAGATGGCAGAAAACACCATTTGTAATTTAAATAAAGAACAAAGATTAGCTTTTGATAATATTGTAGCTTCTATTGAAAAAGGAGGAAGATTATTTTTTATAGATGGACCAGCAGGAACAGGTAAAACTTATCTTTATAATGCAATAATTTATCAGTTGCATAAAGATAAGAGAAGTGTAATACAGTTGGCCACTACAGGTATAGCAGCAGATTTACTTGCTGATGGAAGAACAGTGCATAGTGGAATGAAGCTACCTGTTCCTTTGAATGAAGCAAGTATTTCAAAGCTAAAAGTAAATTCCCCAGAAGCTACAAGATTAAGAAATGCATCATTGATACTGATTGATGAAGTATCGATGATGTCTAAATATGCTTTAAATGCGATAGATGAAGTACTTCGAAGACTTTGCAATTCCGAGCAGATCTTCGGGGAAAGGTTATTGTATTGGGAGGAGATTTCAGACAAACAGCCAACGTTGTATTGAGAGGCTCTGTCAATGACATTGTCGAGTCATCAATACAAAGTTCGAGTTTGTGGAGACATGTTGAGATCCTTAGGCTTTCTGAGAATATGAGAGCTCAGGATCAACCTGAGTTTACAGAATGGCTAATGAAGATTGGCAATGGTTCTATTAATGATGGTCAGGATGAAGTCTTGATTCCTAGCAATTACCTTGAAAAGAATGATATCGTTAAAGCAGTATTTGGGGAAAAAGAGCTCAAGGTCGGAGACGAATCAGTGAACAGCAAGATAATATTGGCCACTAGAAATGAGGATGCGAATGTATTAAACAATCAAGTACTCAATCTTCTAGAGGGTCAAAGTAGAGAATATTGTTCAGCTGACAGTATCATTTCAGATGATCCCACAGATTATTTGAGATATCCAATAGAGTTTCTGTACAAGCAACAACCATCTGGAATGCCTCCACATTTACTAAAATTGAAAGTGGGAGCAGTAGTGATGTTGTTAAGAAACTTGGATCCTAAGAGTGGGCTTTTGAATGGTACAAGATTAATAGTGAAGGAGTTACATACAAACTTTATCATTGGACAAATATTAACAGGAAAAGCAAGGAATACAATGGCAGTGATTCCTAAGATCGATATGATCCGAGTGAGAGTATACTGCCATTTGTACTCAAGAGAAGACAATTTCCTGTCATTGTGTCTTATGCAATGACGATTCATAAAGCACAAGGACAGTCCTTTGATACTGTGGGAGTATATCTACCAGAGCCGGTATTCACTCACGGACAATTGTATGTTGCTCTTTCGCGAGTAAAGCAGGCGGCAAGATTGAAAATCTATCTTCCAAAAGATGCTAAAGGCAAGACTAAAAATATTGTCTACAAAGCACTCTTAACTGAAGGATAAGGGGCGGCAAGATATTGGTGTTGCAGTTATATTATAATACTGTTAAGCATTTTTTGGTGGTAGGAGGCTAGATGATGCGAGGGGCGTTTGCTTACAGAAGCTATGCTATTAAGCAATACAAATTTGATTGGTAATAAGCTAGATGACGCAAAAGGGCGTTTGCGTAAAGAAGCTATGTCTTATGCCTTAAATTATTGCCTGTTAGAAAGCTAGATGATGCGAGGGGGCGTTTGCTTACAGAAGTATGCCGTTTTTTGCATCAAAATTTATGGGGTATGGGGAGGCTAGATGATGCGAGGGGGCGTTTGCTTACAGTAGCTATGCTTTTTTTTTGCAATTAATAGTGAGATTAGTAAATTTGAAAAAAAGCTTTAATGATTTAGAAATAAAATTGTCTGTTATTATACTTAATCCCGTTCTTAGAACGGGTAGCTATGCTATCTCTATATTATAAAAATAAGAAAATCTGTATTTAATTTTTTACCCCTTAATGTAAAGAAAAAAAATTACAAAAACAATCATAAAAAAATATTTACATCTAAAATTGATTTTAAAATTCAAAAATAATTATTATAAGTGTGTGTATAAATTAAGATAGTCGTTATATTTAGATGAATTTCTTTAAAATATTATCAAAATTAGTTTTTACACCCATAATGTAAAAAAATGAGAATTTAAAAATTGTAAAAATAAGCATTTTTTGATGTTTTTTGTTTTTCTCTAGGGGTTAAAAAATTAAATAAAATAATTTTGATAATCTCTTTTATTTAATTTTCACCCCTAAGAGAAAAATATAGAAATTTCAAAAGTGTTAAAAACAAACATGTGTGATGTAAAACATAAAAAACCAATTTTAAAATTGCAAAACAATTATTACAAGTGCATATATGATTATTAAAATAACCCCGTTCTTAGAACGGGTAGCTATGCTAGTCTATATTATAAAAAGATAAGAAAAAGTTGTATTTAATTTTTTACCCCTTAATGTAAAGAAAAAAAATTACAAAAAGAAACATATACTGTGTAACGTCTAAAATTGATTTTAAAATTCAAAAATAATTATTATAAGTGTGTGTATGAACTTAAAATTACGTTGTTATAAGAACGTTATTATTTTAAAAATTTATTAAAATTAGTTTTTACACCCATAATGTAAAAAATGAGAATTTAAAAATTGTAAAAATAAGCATTTTTTGATGTTTTTTGTTTTTCTCTAGGGGTTAAAAAATTAAATAAAATAATTTTGACAATCTCTTTTATTTAATTTTTCACCCCTAAGAGAAAAATTATAGAAATTTCAAAAGTGTTAAAAACAAACATGTTGTGATGTAAAACATAAAAGACCAATTTTAAAATAAAAAAATAAATATTACAAGTGCATATATTATTATTAAAATAACCCCGTTCTTAAAACGGGTAGCTATGCTATCTCTATATTATAAAAAGATAAGAAAAAGTTGTATTTAATTTTTTAACCCATACAATAAAAAATCAAATAATAAAAACAAACATAAAATAATATTTAACATCTAAAATTGATTTTAAAAAGCAAATCTAATTATTATAAGTGTGTGTATAATTATTAAGATAAGTCGTTATATTTAGATTAATTATTTTAAAATATTATCAAAAATAGTTCTTACACCCATAATGTAAAAAAAATGAGAATTCAAAATCTGTAACAATAAGCATTTTTTGATGTTTTTTGTTTTTCTCTAGGGGTACAAAATTAAATAAATTAAATTTAGTAATCTCTTTTATTTAATTTTTCACCCCTAAGTGGAAAAAACATAAATTTTTAAAAGTATTAAAAACAAACATTTTGTAATGTTAAACATCAAAAACTAATTTGAAAATGGCAAAATAATTATTACAAGTGCATATATGATCAATAAAATAACTCCGTTTTTGGAACGGGTAGCTATGCTAGTCTTTTATAAAAAATTTTTTTACTTATTTAACTCTTTTTTATAATAAATATTGAACCAATTAAAAAACGTCTTGTAAAAAAAATATTTACTTTGTTTTTTCTGAAATTTGTTAAAGTTTATGGCACTGGTAAAATATTGCGTTTTCTTTCTTGCAATTAAAATTTTATAGTAGTACTATCATAGTTACACAATTTAAGAACGGGATTTAGTAAAATAATAGACACTTCTAAATTTAAATACTTTATATTTTTAAAGTTACTAATGGCATAATTTTTGCAAAAAACGGCATAGCATCTGCAAGCAAACGCCCCCTCGCATCATCTGGCCTTTTAACACTATAAATTACATGGCAGTTCTAGTAGCAACTGCCACATCAGTTAACATCCCGCCGCCTTAGAATATTATGTTATTTTTATTAAGCAATAACAATATATTATAATATTAATTTATGAAAAGTTGTTTGATAGACAATATTCTTACTCTTCCGATAAAAATATCTTTAACATTTTAGAATTCCTAGTATCGCTACATTTAACTGCCCATGTACAAATACAGGTTCAGGAAGATAAACACCAACATTGTCAAATGACTGTTCCTGCGACATATTAATAGTCATAGCATATGACACAATTACAGAAAATTGCCTTCTTTTAAGTAAAAAGGGCAATAACGTGTCGCTAGGTTGCATGTCGATCCTTGGTATGGCCGCCACATAACCCGCCTTCCTTACAGTTATAATCTTTGCTATAATATAATTATCTCTTAATCTGTGAATCTGTAGTTTTGTTCCATTGAAGACTCCCCTTCTCGGATCCACATTCCTCAACAACATTATCAGACAACCGATTTTCAGCTTCAATGTATGCTGAGGCAAGCCAGATGGCTGTTGTTTATTAAGCAATTCTGTCGGGAATCTTAAAACCTCATAAAGATCATCAGAGACTATCGAGTCTGCATTTTTATAGATCAATCCATCTAACATATTAAGAACTTTTGCATACTCATCCCTTTTTCAATATTTTTATCAAATATTGAGCTTCCATTTATTTAAATATTTGCAAATTTTTAGAAAACTTAATAAAAGTAGTTAATAAAGTACATCCTTAAATTCTCTAAATTGTATCAATAAATTATAACCCAAATTTAAATATCTATATTACGCAAACGTCATATTTTTAATTGACTATAAACATTTCAAATTTAGTGAAAAAGCAAGAACTTTAAGTTTGTAATAATTCAATACAATTAAACTTCTTGTTGTGTTTAAATTTATAAAACATGGGTTAAATTTTAAATACTAATATATGATGTAATAGAGAGATGAATCATTGAATATTATGCACTTTAATAGAAATTATAATATTTTACAACAACCACAATTTTAAATTCTATTTTACTAGTAAGTTTTCCAAAGTTATATTTTAACTAAGAAGTTAAATCTTAAATTAAACTATAAATTTTTAAAAAGTTTACAAGCATGATGGTTGTATAAAAAGATTTAACTTGGTTTTCTTATTAACATTTCTTAATACTTAAGTTTAATTTCTTTTAAAAACTTAATAATAATCCTATAAGTCTTTTTAAAAGTTAGTTGTGAAGATATTTCAAGGTTAGAGTAAATTGCTGTCTTAAAGATTTTAAATAAATAATTTTTGGTTCATATGAATTATATTTATTTTCTAAGTATTATGTTTAGATTTATAGATTAGTTTATCCCTTAAATGTTTTATTTCTATATAATCAAATTTTATGATGCTATAAATTATCGAAACTCATACTTGTAATAACTTTATAATTGTATTATGTCATTTATTATAAAAAATATTCAATGATTATAGTAATCTAATCCTTTTGTATTATTACAAAATAAATCAGTAAAGGTAAATTAATTTTATAATTGTTTTTTTTTCTATAAATAAAAAAAATCTGCATAAACAATATTCTTTTCAAGTGAACATAAAAACAGTAAAAAATTTTCCACCAATTATCCCTCTTATGAAGATACCATATGTCCATTTTTCCAAAAAGGAAGATGTAAATATGGTGCACATTGTAGTAAACTACACATCACCATTTGTGAATTATTAGATCCTCCTACATGGATTTTTTCTTATATTGAAGGATTAAATCTAAATGTTATTAGTCAGGAAGAATTAAATACAGTTTGAAAGTTAATGATACAAGAAAGATCTTAGATGATATGTGGATAGAAATTACACAGAAATGTATAAATATATGAATAATTTACTAAAAAAAGGAGATATAAGTTCTACTTCTAAAAGATGTATTGATCTAAGAAAACATCCTGAATGTTTTAATTTACCATTGATCTTGAATATGTAGAATCAAAAATATTAAATTAAGGGAAGAAGATCCTATTTGTGAGAAATTTGAAATTATAAAAGGTGATGATGATGGTACAATTGAAGATATAGATGTAGAGAATGCACCTAATTTTATTAAAGAGTATGCATATAAAAATGAAGCAAAGGCAATTACAATAAAGATAATGTAAATTATAATAGAAATGAATATAATAAAGATTTCAATAGAAACTACAACAATAGAGATAATGCAATTTATAATAGAAATGTTAATAATGTCTACAGTAAAAATGATAATATCAGTTATAATAAAAATTACAATAATAGAGATAATGCAAATTATAATAGAAATGAATTTAACAAAAATAATTTAAACTACAGTAATAGAGATAATGTAAATTATAATAGAAATGAATATAATAAAGATTTCAATAGAAATAATGTAAATGATAATAAAAACTACAATAATAAAAATTACAATAGAGATTATAATAAAAATTACAATAGAGATAATGTAAATTACAATAGAGATGAATATAATAAAGACAATAGAGATTACAATAATAATAATGCAACTAATAATAGGAGTGACTATAATAAAACATATGATAGGAATGATAATAAAAATTACGATAATAGAAATAATATAAATAACAATAGAAATGATTACAATAAGAACAATGTAAATAATAATAGAAATGACTATAATTATAATAGAAATATTACAGATGATAATATAAAATATACTAGAAATTATAATACAAATTATAAAACTCATAGTAATCTAGACAATAGAAATGATAAAACTGATTATAATATAAATGATAATATTAACAATAATAAAAATAATAGAGACTGGAATAAATCCACACAAATTAAAGATGATGGTAAAGATTTTGAATATCAGAATGTACCTTATAATTATAAGAAAATATTTATATAAGAAATATATAGTTACTATATTTATAATTGTAAGAATCAAATAATATTAAGAAATACATAATATCAAGAAATATATAGTTACTATATTTTATAATATTAAGATATAATTGTAAGAAATACATAATATCAAGAATACATTATAATAAGATATTATAATATTAAGATATACATTATAATATGAAATACATTATAATAATATAAATAAAGATATAATAATAATAAGATATAATTATAAGAATTAATGTATTAAGAAATTATTAACATTTTTATTTTGCCCTTCTAATGACAAAAAAGCTTTTACTCTAAAACAAGATATATCAGATAATATTTTTAGTACACCAAAAAACCTGCTAAAAGAGTTGTATATAAAGACATGATAGATTCCAGTATTGTAGATATTAATATTTCATCAGATGACGTTTACAATAATATAATTGATGACTGTCATAATAGTAATTTAATTGGAGAAGGGGATTTTTTTTAGTTTACAAAACTAGTAAAGAAAAGACTACTGCCCTAAAAAAGAGCATAAGACATATTAGAAATGTATTAGATTATGATTTTATAATAAAATGTAAAATAAAAAATGATGGATTCAGAATACATTATAAAATATATTGATTCATTTACTTATAAATCATATTTCTACATAGAGGTAGAATATTGTAATGGAGGAAATTTAAGAGAATACATGACAGATATATTTTATAATAAGAAAGATAATATTAAAATAGATCTGATTAATAAAATGATGTATCAAATAAGTAAGGGATTATTAGAAATACACAATAAAGGAATAATACATTTAGATATAAAACCTGAAAATATATTTAGATTATAATGATAAAAAGATAATAACTTTTAAAATAGGAGATTTTAATATTTCTAATTAATAAATTGTGATATAAAAATAGACGGAGATAAAAAATACATGGCACCAGAAGTACTAAAAAATATTAGTGATTATTCTTCTGATATATTTAGTTTGGGACTTATTTATCTTGAAATATTAAAAGGTATTAATTTACCAAATAAAGGTTTAGCATGGTTAAATTTAAGAAGGAATAATTTTAAGGGTATAGAAATGGATTATATTAGTAGGAGGATGTTAAATAGTAATTATAAAAAAAGGTGTCATATAGAAGAAGTAGTAAATTATTTTAGTAAGAAAATGATATAATTGCCTATTGATAAGAATATCAATAGACTATTTTTTAATATTGTTATGAGGAATTTTTAATTTCAATTGTGAAGTTAAATAGTCTCTATTGTTAGGAATGAAAGTTGAAGTATAAAAATACTCTTTTTGTAATAAATATTATTTTTATAAACATAAGTCTTGTAAAATATATTCAATTTTATTCATACTGAAGATTCTTTCACCTTTGCACGGTGACGGTGGATCAAATCCATTTTTCCTTTGTCATTACCATTCTTCATCGACTAGCGTATTTACTACTATACTTAATAGTTTAAAAGACTCCCTTTTTGCGCATTATTGAATACCACCATACCACTTGAGCCTCACTGCATACGAGAATGGTTTCTACCTTGTAAGGATAATTTACAAGGCGACAACTAATAGAAAAGAAAATATATCAGACTAGAAGTTTACGAATAATTGTATATAAATTAATTGTAAAAGTATAACGATCTTGTTTGTTTTTTCACCCATGGAAAATCTTAGAGCTTTACTGGTTTGCTTTGCTTTTCCAAAGAGGTTTTTCAGCTGTAAACATACAACAGGTCTCCTACAAATGTTTTTATATATACCAAAATTGTAGTGTTGACACACAAGTAAGTATACATTCTTTCTGTATATAGGACATTTACAATTCTAAGTCGAAGTTAAAAAGAAGACTTTACTGGCTGTTTTACGGATGTTTGTATTGTAAATTCTGCACCACTGGTTTTAAAACTCAGGATCTTTTGGCATTAAACTAACATCACCTAATAAATTCTTTGGTGCTTAAAGGAATATAAATACGTATTAACAAGAACTCAGTGTCTTATTTTACAATAAATTGTCATTTGTCTAATTATTATTATAATCCCTTACTTAACAATTTGGTTAAAAAGTCTAACAAAATATTATTAGTAGTTCCAGTAAAAGATATTAATTTGATTATAAAAACGTTATATTAGAATATGTAAAAATTTAGTATTAAGGAATTATTAACTGTCTATAAGTGGTATGAGATATTTAATGCTTGGTTAATAAAATCTAGTACATTCAATACTAAAAAATGATATTAGATTTTAAAATTACAAAAATCACTCATAGTATATTTTTATCTTTATAGTTAAATGACTTAATACTTTTTTAGATCTTCTTGAAGATTTCAATATTAAAGACATATTTCCTAAATTTATTTTTTTTGTTCAAACAATTCAACTTTTTTTACTAAAAAAACGATACATTGATTTTAAAACTTCATCATCTTCATTCGTTTCTTTTCTTATGTTATTTATTTTTCCACGTTTTTTGCATATTCTTCACTCTTTTTTTTCATTTTTATCAAGTTCTTTTTCATCACGTTCTCGTTTAAGACGTTCTTGTTCATCACGTTCTTGTTTAAGACGTTCATTTTCAATACTTTCATTTTCATCACGTTCTTGTTCATCAAGTTCTTGTTTAAGACGTTCTTTTTCAATACTTTCATTTTCATCACGTTCTTGTTCATCAAGTTCTCGTTTAAGACGTTCTTTTTCAATACTTTCATTTTCATCACGTTTTTTATTAGGACGTTCTTGTTCATCACGTTCTCGTTTAAGACGTTCTTGTTCATCACGTTCTCGTTTAAGACGTTCTTGTTCATCACGTTCTCGTTTAAGACGTTCTTTTTCAATACTTTCATTTTCATCACGTTCTTGTTCATCAAGTTCTCGTTTAAGACGTTCTTTTTCATCACGTTCTTGTTTAAGACGTTCTTGTTCAAAACGCATTATTTTAATATGATTATCTTCCATTCTTTTTAATTCAATTTTTTCTTTTTTTAGCCATTCTTCATATTCATTTCTTTGCCTTTCAGCACGTTCATAGACCAACTTATTCATTTCATCAGCTAAATCTTCATCAAGATTATAAATTATATCACATGAAAGTGCTAACAAAACCATGTCTATATATGTATACTTACAAACTTTTATATAGAAATTTATATATTTTTCAACTGATAAAAATTGATTTAATTCAATACCTCGTGTTTTCTTAGTGGATTCAAATTCTTGTTGAATAGTCGTCTTGTTCGTTTTTAGAAAATTATATATACAATCCTTAATGTAAAAAATTGGACCGGACTCTAAAACTGAAAAAATTGCTTGAAGTTTAACCGCTAAATTTTTAATTTCTTTAAAATCGCTAAAGTAGTAAGATATTTCTTGTAATTCTAAATATACTTTGTCTTTTATAGCTTTCTCTAATTTTAAATCTAACATATTAAAATCTTGTTTGGTATAATTATAGTTCTTATACTTTTTTTTTAATTTATCGTGGTATAATTCGTGTAGATAACCAAAATTTAAACTATCAATAAATGTCTTTTTAAACTTAGAGATGGCGTATAAAGCAAATAAAACCTTTTTATCATCTACTGTTACTAATTTCTCTTTTAAAGCAATTTCAATAACCTCTCTAACAGGAATCTTTTCAATATAGTTATCGTCTAAAGACTGTAAATTTTTGTTGGGATTGGTTTTAAAAATCATATTACCAATGTATGACCCTATTAAAAACCCAAACAATGCACAAACAACTATTAAAAATGTATCTCTTATGATCTTTATCATTAAAATTTGAGGGTTGAAGATATTAATAGTTTTTTTATTTACTTTTTTGGTAAATTAAAACCGAATTTAGTAAAAACCCCCTTTTATACTTTTTTGGAAATAGTAAAATGAAAATTAAGTTTCTATAATTGTAATAATCTTTTAATTGAAAAAAGTCAAAAATAGCTACTAAAAAAATTTTTAGCAGTAGAATATTTAAAACATTGTCAGTTTCATTTTTTTTATCTACAATTACAATAATGATTTTGGAGCTCAAGTTTCGTTTAGAATAAATGTAGACTATATAATTTCATGGTATATCTTTGACTATAAATAAAAGTATGTATACATGATATTCTATATTGGTATATTTAATTGCGCATTTTAGCTGAATAGTAAGTTTACAATATTAACAGTAGTAAATAACTAATATTGGTATGTTATCAATCTTAAAGCAAATAATTTGAATCTGTTTTTGTCTAGCAATAGAAGTGATAAATGAAAGATATTGTTGAAATACAATAAGGTGCCTTGATATTTATACAATACAATTAATAGTTGGCTAATATAAAATTACAAACAGAGTTTTTTTGAAATCTAAAATCAATAATTTTTAGTTAGTCAAGCGACAAAAAGACGAATAAAAGATTAACTAGTTTTTTGTTCTTTATTTATATGTTGTGCTACTATTATTTAAACTTTAAAGTAAAACAATTAAAAATTACGTGTTTTTTGTAACATGTAAAAATAGTTAAAAAATAGATTGAGAGTTTGCGAATAATAATATTTGTTCTATACTCTTATTTTTTGTAAGACGATTTAGAAATTTAAATAACTAATTGATTATATTGTGTATCCTATGTACTTTACAGTCATGTAAAAAGCGTATCTTAACAAAGTAACAGATGTAAAAAAATATTCAGTTTATTACAAATTATCAAATTTTTGTGATATAAAGGATATCATGATATTACAAATAGATATATTGACTTATATTACAAATATATATATTGATTTATATTACAAATAGGTATAGTGACTTATATTACAAATATATATATTGATTTATATTACAAATAGATATATTGATTTATATTACAAATAGGTATATTGACTTATATTACAAATAGGTATATTGACTTATATTACAAATAGATATATTGACTTTTAGTTGATACTTGAAACTATATATCTATTAATACAGATTTTTAAAAAACTAGAGAATAGTACTAAAGTACAGATAGAAAAAAGGCTCTTTTATGGTAAAGTAATATAATTATAAATCAATAAACAGATATACGTTAGATAAATGGAAAAAGAAGTCTTTAAGATTTTTTTATAGCTTTTATTTGGTAAAACAACAATATACTTTATTTAATTTACCAAAAACACTTATATTGGTTATAAAATTTTTAAAAGCTACTATACTTTATTTAATCTTTTTAAGACTATATCTTTCTTAACTCATTTATTATTTGTTTTTGAAAACATGTCGTCAATTACATCATCATCTATATAATTAGTATTATTTTATGTTAGTATTGACAAATTATGTCTATAAAGTGTAATTCTTTTCTTTTGAATTTTCATATACACCTAATTAATTTTAGAAGTTAATAAATGACAGTAAAAGCTTCATTTTAAATCTGATTAGTAGATTTATTATCAATATTTTACTATTTTTCAACAAATCAAGTATATTTTATTGTTGAAAAACATAATATTTTTTTTATAAAAGCGAAATATTAATTTAAGCTTAGAAAATAGAAATCTCTTTTTAAAAAATTTTAAGATTCAAAGATATTTCTTCTAACTCTAGAAATTTTCTAGTTTTGTGAAATATATAAAATTTTTGAGCTATAGGCTCAATATCTTGATCATCATAAGTATCTATTCCATATTCGCTGTTGATTCTATCGCTATAAAAATCTTTTAACCTGAGAGGTTTAAATTATCAATAAATGACTTTTTAAATTTAAAGGCAAGAAAATCATTTCATCGCCTTGATACACTAGTCGATATTTTAAATCCTTTTTAATAATTTTGTTAGCAAGAACGTTTTAATATACGGATCGTCTACTGACATTAATTTATTATTAAAATTAGGAAGATGCTTAAAAATCCATTTTTATGATAAATTGCTGTGAAAAATACAGGCGACAATATAAAATTACTACTTTTACTTTACTATAATTATTAGCTTGACCGATTTTATATTGTTAATATTATTTTCAGCTTTATACGTCTTATTATTTAATTTATTACTTATTTTTTATTGGATAACAAACAGTGTGTTCCTTATACTTTTTATATGTGTTATTAATATTTCATTATAAGATCAAATTTAGTATTACAAAAGGACTTTTACT
This sequence comes from Leucinodes orbonalis, assembly GCA_019425675.1. Taxonomy (NCBI): domain Eukaryota; kingdom Metazoa; phylum Arthropoda; class Insecta; order Lepidoptera; family Crambidae; genus Leucinodes; species Leucinodes orbonalis. Next base: position 22,156 of record PQWD01000865.1, on the reverse strand, counting down.
AAGGCGATATTAGAAAGTGTTTTATTACACTTATTTTCAGTATGAGAAGTAATATTATACATTGTATTGTTTACAATCAGCGTATTATATTTACTTATATTGTTTACAATGTATAATAATATTCTATAAAGTTGTCAATACAATGTATAATATTTACTTATATTGTTTGTAATACAATATATAATAATATTCTATAAAGTTGTCAATACAATGTATTATATTTCTATGTAGTTGTCAATACAATGTATTATATTTCTATGTAGTTGTCAATACAATGTATAATATTTCTATAAAGTTGTTTACAATACAATGTATTATATTCTATAAAGTTGTTTTTAATAAAATATTAGTAATCGATCAATTTAGCAAAATTTGCATAAACTCATGTAAAAATGAACTTAACAAAGTAGCATGTCTGTGACATAGTCCCAAATGACTTGACGAATATTTAAAAGGTTTTTAGTATCATTAACAAATATATCAATTGTGTAATAGACACAGTTTTCTAACTTTTTACTAGGCAGCAATAAAACCGTTAAAAAAATACCAAATTAATTTTTTGCAGTTAAAGGGTATTCATTCTTTATCTTTCAATTGTTCTTTTCTAAATTTGGTCAAGCTATAAAGAGATGTAGAGATTTAATCGTAGTACTTAAAAAAAGAAGTGTTTTTTTTATCATAAATTAATAAGCAAATTTCCTACTTCATTAGAGATACTTTGATTTGTATGAAGTTTCATTTCAATAATACAACTTTACATTTTAATTAATGAAAAAGTTATAAGTTCTTTAAGGACTTGTAAGATAACTGTTTTTTTTTATAATTACCCTTCTCTTTATGTTTACACCTTCAAACCAAAAGAAACTCACAAATGTCAGTATAATTACATTAAAAAAATACAATAAAATTTACAGTATCCCTGTCTACCCAAATAAGCTTTACGAGTATTTTAATAATATATCTCCTTTAGAAGAGGTAATAATTAACGACACCATTTTTAAAAATGTTAGTACTGGGATTAAATGTAGTAAAGAAGATCTTTCATTATTTAAAAAACCCGGTATAGAAATAATAAAAGAGATTGTTGAAACAGGACATGAACAAAAAAATGTTATAACAAGGGAATACGAAAAAGAATGTATAGAAAATCAAATAATTGATAAAGTAAGAAAAAAATTATGAAAAATAAAAAATTTTTTAGATCTGAAGAAATGGGACAAATAATAAAAAAAATATATAAAATTCGAATAGGAGAAGTTAAGCCACAAGTATTAGACATATTAAATATTTTAGTACAACAAGGATATGAAAAAGTAAAAATGAAAATACAAGTAGAAGGTAAAGAGATTTTTTTAGATAGTGGAGAATTTATAAAATTTAAAGAGGATTGTAAAAATAGGAATATTGAATATATTGTAAAGAAAAATATTGAAAATAATGAAGAGACTATTTTTTAATAAATTTATCCTTTGTAAAAATATGTGTATGACCATTTATATGTGTTGAATATTTGTATGTGTATGAATATTGTTTTATATGTTGTGAATATTGAATTTTACAATTTAAAAATACAAATATTAATTTACATATATACAATTTAAAAATACAAATATTAATTTACATACAAATATTCAACACATATAAATGGTCATACACATACAAATGTTGGTTTATGCTGATATTTTTTTGACCCCCTAAATGTTTTTAGACACTGATAAACAACTTACACTTTTTACTAGTGAAGGTAAACTCACACAATGTGACAACGCTTTAAAAGCTGCTACTAACGGATCTTTATCAATAGGATGTGTATCTGAAGATGGTGTGGTTATAGCAAGTTTAAAGGAATCTTTTAATCTTGTAATTTTAAGTGAATACAGAAAGGTCTATAAAATCTCAAATAACATTGGTTGTACATATTCAGGTTTACAACCTGATTTTAGGATTCAATATAGTATTGCTATTAAGATATCGGAAGAATACACTGATGTTTACAATACAAATATACCAATTGTAACATTTGTGGAAATATTTAGTAGACAAATTCAGGAATATACAATTAAGAAAGGATACCGTCCCTTTGGTACACTTTTGTTAATTGTAGGAGATAATAAAATGTACAGAATAGACCCAAGTGGAAGTTATACAAATATACTTGTAGGTGGTATTGGTAAGGAATATGTTGAGAGTAGTAGACTTTTAGAAAGAAGGAAAGGAATGTTAGATGATAATATTTCTAATTGTTTAGAATGTTTAAGGGAATTTGCTGGTAGATCTATTACAAGTAAGGATGTGGATATTGGAGTGTATAAAAATAAAGAATTTAAAATTTTTAATATTGAAGAAGTACAAGAGATATTTGATAGTATTAATAAATAATCATTTTTAATAAATTATTTGTATTTTGATCAATATTTTTATTAATTATATTTATATTGAATGTATAATATTAATCAATTTAAAATATTCATATTGGATATATAATATTCACATTATTATATTTAATTGATCAATGTATAATATTCTAATTATTATATTTATATTTAATTGATTAATTTATAATATTCATATTGGATATGAATATAATAATTAGAATATTATACATTGATCAATGTGAATATAAATATAATATAACAATAATTAATATAAATATAATAATTAGAATATTATAAATTAATCAATGTGAATATGAATATAATATAACAATAATTAATATAAATATTGATTAATTTATAATATTCACATTATATTTATATTTAATATATATTTTTCTATGAATACACGTCATAGCATGAATTTATTCGAAGCTGTCAAAACTATCAATATATCTTTTTTAGACTTTTATTATAAATTTTTAATTTTACATAATTATAAATTTATTAATTATTATAGGGATATGTTAAGTTTCAAAATATTATTTTCTATAGATATATCTAAAATACTTCTCTTGATCCTTGTAAGCTTGTTATCTATACAATTATTTATACCTGTAAATCTTGTTATATTGTCAATCAGTTTATGCATTCTTGTTTTAATTAGGAAATATAAAATTATATGTACTGTATTAATAATACTTGTATATTGCTTTTTATTTAATAAGTTATGTAGGATGGGGTTTAGTAAACCTAGTATTCCTAATATAGGTAAAAGGGAAAGTAGAAGTTTCAAATCTACTAAGAAAAATGATAGTAGTAATATTAATAGCGATAGTATTAAATGTGATAATACTAATAGTGATAGTATTAATAGTAATAATAATATTAATAGTAAAGATAATGGATTTCCATTTATTGTAAAAGATTTTAAACCTATGAAAACTTATACAGTAGTTTTTAAAGTAAAAAGTGAAAATATAGAAAGTATTACAGACTTAGAAGGTAATAAAATAGAATGTAAAGAAAATATAATTTTATATTAAAAATAAGGTTTTAATTTATAACTGTTTTTCAAGTTTTTTAGCGTATTCACTGATTGGTCCTTTTTGTTTCAAAACTGCCACAGTATTTCCATTGGCAAGTAAACAACCTTCATCTTTTAATTTATTAAATTCTTCAGTATAAATATTAGTAAACCCAAATTTACTACTAACTTGTACTTCGTATTTACCAGGGAATTTATGTCTACTTCTTCTCAATGCTTCAACAGCAATTGCTTCATTTCCTTTTTTAGTTCTTATGCTCATAACAACCTGATCAAAGAAAATTCTAGCAACTCTTCCCTCTGGCTTACCAAAACTTTGTCTCATACCAGTTTGAAGTCTATCAGCACCAGCACAACTCAACATTTTAAATTCTTAAGACATGAAATGGGTATACATTGACTCTTAAATGGAAATTATCTCTTCCTGCTGTTTTTACCATGTAATGGTGAGCAGCAATTCTAGCAGCATCCAAAGCTTGTTCAGAAATATTTTCCCTAGCGTGACTTATCAAATTTATGCAAATAGGGAAATCGAGTACCTCAGCAGCTTTTCTTCCTGAGTCCCAAATTTTAAGTTTTAAATCTGGTACAGATTTACAAAATCTTGATTTATGATAAGCTTTTTTGGAGAGGTATCTGTAACATCTTCCTGGTCTTCTTGCCATTTTAAAGGGTAAAAAAATATCAAAATAAAAAAGAAAAAATTTATTAATATGACTAGCATAGCTACCCGTTCTAAGAACGGGGTTATTTTAATAATAATATATGCACTTGTAATATTTATTTTTTTATTTTAAAATTGGTCTTTTATGTTTTACATCACAACATGTTTGTTTTTAACACTTTTGAAATTTCTATATTTTTTCTCTTAGGGGTGTAAAATTAAATAAAAGAGATTATCAAAATTATTTTATTTAATTTTTTAACCCCTAGAGAAAAACAAAAAACATCAAAAAATGCTTATTTTTACAATTTTTAAATTCTCATTTTTTTTACATTATGGGTGTAAAAACTAATTTTAATAAATTTTTAAAATAATAACGTTCTTATAACAACGTAACTTTAAGTTCATACACACTTATAATAATTATTTTTGAATTTTAAAATCAATTTTAGACGTTACACAGTATAATATGTTTCTTTTTGTAATTTTTTTTCTTTACATTAAGGGGTAAAAAATTAAATACAGATTTTTCTTATCTTTTTATAATATAGAGACTAGCATAGCTACCCGTTCTAAGAACGGGGTTATTTTAGTAATCATATATGCACTTGTAATAATTGTTTTGCAATTTTAAAATTGGTTTTTTATGTTTAACATCACAACATGTTTGTTTTTAATACTTTTGAAATTTCTATGTTTTTTCCACTTAGGGGTGAAAAATTAAATAAAAGAGATTATCAAAATTATTTATTTAATTTTAACCCCTAGAGAAAAAACAAAAAACATCAAAAAATGCTTATTTTTACAATTTTTAAATTCTCATTTTTTTTACATTATGGGTGTAAAAACTAATTTTGATAATATTTTAAAGAAATTCATCTTAATAAAACGACTTATCTTAATAATTATACACACACTTATAATAATTATTTTTGAATTTTAAAATCAATTTTAGACGTTAAATATTATTTTATGTTTGTTTTTGTAATTTTTTTTCTTTACATTAAGGGGTAAAAAATTAAATACAGATTTTTCTTATCTTTTTATAATATAGAGATTGTTTAAATATTTTATATTTGTTATTGCATTGTTTATAGATTTATTGCATATATTAATATTTGGTTTATGCACATTTCATTTATGCAAGTTTTATTTATGCACATTTCATTAATTGCATTTATTTATATATTAGTTTATGCACATTTCATTTATTGCATATATTTATATATTAGTTTATGCACATTTCATTTATGCAAGTTTTATTTATGCACATTTCATTTATGCAAGTTTCATTTATACACATTTCATTCTTTATCGGTCACATTTTTTATTATTTCTAATATTTGTCTTTCTGTAACATCTATAAGAATATCAAGGACTGATTTGTCTACTTTTTCCACTCCTTCTTCTTTTAAAATTTTACATATTACAAAATCAAGTCTTTCTACTACAAATTCCTGGTCCAATTATTTCTCTCCATAAAAAATAGATTTTTTTCTACTGGTAAACGTGGGATCTCTGCATTTTCTACAGCCTTTCTCATTGTATTTGCACATTTTATAAAATAAGACCCAGCATTGTATCTAATACAATTATCCCATATAAGATTTAAATCCTTTTTAAATTCATATTGTGTTATAAGCCCTATTTTCTTTTGTATTGTTCCCAATCCATTGGCTCTTTTATAACCAGGTGATAGTCTGGTGCTTCTTTTTTTGTCACTTTATTAAGAAAAATAAAAGATTGAGGATATCCTTTGAGAATTGATAAAATTTTATGCATTTTTAGAGGGAGAATGTAATACTTAAAAATAAAAGGATTTTTATCAACTAAAAAAAGAAGATGCTTATTAACTTTTTTAGTCATAAGGGTAAAAAACTTATTGGCTTTTTTAGTCAAAAAGTGAAAGTATTTTATTAATCAATATATAGAACAGGATATTTAAGTAATCAAAGAATAAACATAATATTTTAATAAATCAAAGAGTAAAAGTATTTTACTTAATTGTAAAAATAACAAGATGCTTATTTATTAAAACATTTAACAAAATATTTTTATTAATTAAATGGTCTAATTTTAAATCTTTCTTTAACTTTAACTCTGTATTTACTATTTTGATCTTCTGGTGAAAATTTGGCAGGGTGTGCTGATTCTGAATCATTTTCTTGTAAAGTGTAAACTTTTTTATTATCCACAATTTTGTAAAACATAAAAGTAAAAATATAGGGGGTCAAAATATTTTTAATGTATAATTTACTACTGCATAATTTTATAATACTTGTTTAAAAATGATCTATAGATTGTATAATATTAATATTAACTACTGCATAATTTAACAACTGTGTAAATTAACTACTGCATAAATTAACAACTGCATAATTTATTACTCCATAAGTTAACAACTGTATATTTAACTATTACTGCATAATTTATTACTATATATTTAACTATTACTGCATAATTTATTACTGTATATTTTAAGTATTACATAAATTAACAACTGCATATTTTAAGTATTACATTGAAATAATAAAACTTATATTTAAATTATTTAATTTCTTAATGTATTAACATCTCCCATCTCTCTTAATGATTCACCTCGTAAACTGGATGACTCTTTACTATCTTCATTTTTACTAGATCCCTTACTATGTTTACTACTCTTAAGACTAGAATCACTACTTCCTACTTTAAGTGGTGAAGATCCAGCACTAGAACTACCTGAACTTGGTAAATTTGGTATAATTACAAGGAAACTAATAAAACAACTGCTACGGCAATTGCTACAAACAAAAGAATCTTTTTAATTCCAAATCCACCTACTTGAGTCTCATTATTATTTGATACTTCATTATTGTCGGCCATTATAAATTAAACAAAAAAAAACATTTTTATATTAAAAATTGAAACTTGTGTTTAAAATGAAACATTTATTCTTCAAATTCTATCTCAGCCTTATGTTTTACATTTTTTGTATTCTTCATTTTTATAAAATCTATTTTTCCTTTGAGATAAACCAATTTGTCAAAATCAAGTGTTCGTTGTTTCAGCACATTTAAAACTTTGCTATTGGCCAGTTTTTTTAAAACTTCTATTGCTAAAAGTCGTAAAGGACTAGATAAAAAATCAAGTAAAAGTAAACTTAATCTCTCTTTATAATCATCTTCCAAAATTTTAATTGTCTAAACATTCTTCTGTGTTAAAAACTCTGATATATAAGTAGAATCTCTGCATCTATTGAAGCTTTAAGTAAAACAACAGCTGATTCGTCCTCTTCAAATTTATTTCTTTTTACTGTACTAGACATAACGGTAAGGGGAAAATAAATTACAATTGGTTCTTACAAATTATCCAATCACTTTCATAAAACTAATCTGAAACTCGTTTTATGTTCTCGCTTTTAATTAATTTGTCATCTTTTTATATGTTAATATTTTTATACCACTAATATACACTTTAGAACTATCAGAGAAAGGATATTTATATTCAATTGGTGAAAAAAAGTTTTTGTCTTTGGATTTTGACCATGTCCGTTTAATTCCAAAACACACGATGCCACAGCCATTTGAAATTGAACAGAGAAAAGATGACAACTCTTGGAAATTAAAACTTTTTCCATCACCTAGAAATGGAAATCAAGTGGTAGACAAAGACTGGTGGACAAATAATCATCGATTAAAACTACATGAATCGAATAATTGGGATAGTGAAAAATTTACATTAGCTTTATTACCTAAAAATATGGTAAAAATCGTAGTAAAAGAAAAATGTGTTGTAACGGAAAGTAATGAGGGTATGTGAAGGCTCAGTCGTGCAATAATTCGGATAAACAACTATTTAGATGGATACCGTATAAAGAAAGAGGCGTAGTAGAAGAATTTGTAGAAAGACACGGTGGTGTAGCATATCGTAGAGGAGATGGTAGTCATGGAGAAGATGGTTATGATGATAATTATGGACTTTTTTATCCAAAGCCAAACTCAAGCATTCCTTCAAGTAGACACGATGCGGATAGTGATTACGTTCCACCTCACAAATACCCGAGAGGTCGTGATTACGATCAAAATTATAATTCCGATTTTAGGCGAAATCGAAATGGATATGAATCGGATTGTGATTTTGCATCCTCTAAAAAAAGATCAAACTTTATTGACGATGATGATTTTGATATAATGAATCGAGGATCTAATGATAAAAGAGGTTTACCATACGGGAAACAAGGTGGACCGTATGATAGGCGTGATCCCTATTACAATCGACCAAATTTGCCATATAATGGACAGGATCCCTATTACGGACAACAAAGTGCACCATACGGTAGATATGATCCTTACTATAATAGCAGAGACTCTGCCTATGGTAAACATGATCCTTATTTTCAAGGAAGATATAATGATTATAATTATCAACCAGGCCCTATGGTCATCCCTAATTGTTCCGAATATAATCAACCACCAATGGGAAACGGAATGCGACCTTATTATAATTCTTATAACAATCCAAATATTTCCCATGCTTCTCAATCTCAGCCTATAACAATAGTCCGACCAAGGCAGAAACCAACAAGAGTTGTGGAACAAAATCCGTCCGTAGATTACGCGAAACCCCGCGGTATGAATAACAATTCGCATTTATCTGATGGTCATATGGAAGATGTGTATTATAGGTATAAAAAACCCAAGTCTTATCAATCTTTTGATGCCGACGTCTTGGAAAATTACGATTTTGGAGATACTTTGAAAAATGAATCTAGAAAACGTCTTGTTTCTGATGATAATTTTACTTGTGATAATTCGGGAGATCATATTGAAAAGGTAATTTGCGATATTAACAACTTGAATTTTGGAATGTAGATTTTTGTAAATTAAACAATTTAGTTTATTTCTCAAATAGCTTTATATTATTTATTTTGGTTCTGTTTTAAAAATGCGCATCGCATTTTGATCAATGACACAAAACTATGTTCTATTAGTTTAATATGTAGCCTATAAATAAAAAATGAAGTAGAAATCCAAAAGACATTAATTTTAAACAATAAAGCTTTTTGCACATTTTAAATGGTATGATTTCTATATTTTCTCCTATTAATATGATCCAATAAATTTTTTTCTCCTTTATTAGTTTAAAAAAAATTTTAGATTTTTTTTATGAAGATCTATTCCTTGGTAAATAAATGTACTAAAAAACTGGAGTTTCTAGTAATTTCATGTGTAATAAGTTTTTACATTCTAACTATTTATGATACAATATTTTCTTCACACAAAATCATACCATTGTTTTTGTTTACTATCTTTTTTATTACATTCGATTATTAACTGTTAGATCGGATGAACATATGGATTTCAATTATGTCGAAAACGTATGCAAAAAATGTAGTCGATTAAGGACGTGGAACTGTTCATTGCGAAATATGTAATAGATGTTTTATAAACGTGATCACCATTGTATTATAACAGGAAAATGTATAGCATCAAATAATATAAAAGACTTATATTTCACTTTATTATTCATGTTTATATATACGATATTTGCTATGTATAGAAAAAATAGTTTAAGAGAATTAATGTTTTTTATTCTTATACATGTTTTTTAAGTGGTATTTTACTGTTGTGGGTGACACTACTTTGTTTAACTGACAAAACGACAAGTGAATTACTAAAACAAGTAAATTTAAAAGATATAAAGATAAAAATATATTAAAATTGAAAGAAAACGGTTTACTATGTATAATTTGTCCGTTATTATGTAAAACAATAAAAAATCAGATTGTTTATAACCTATTTTCGTTTCTTATTAGCTATTTTTTCATTTCATTTTTTTTAACTCTGTCTTTTTTTCACGTTTTAAATCACTAAATGACTTTTCTCCCTCTACTAAAGCTGATTTCATAACAAGATTTTTTTTTGAATACGAACCGAATCTCGGTACATATTTTTTAGTTCTTCGTCGTACACCAAAGAGCCTTTTTTCTTTTTTATACCTTTTTTAGTGCAAAAGCTTCCCATTTCGTTTTTGTATGTTTTCCGAGAATTGTAATGGTAATTTATAATTACATTGATCCAGAACATAAATTAAGTCGAGATCTTTCTGAACACATTTGTGTTCTTTAATTTTGTTTTTCATAAAATTGATCATTTTAGTAGCTTCTCTGTTTATTTCAGTGTGCATGTCTTCTTTAAATGGAAAATCTACGTTTGTCGTTACCGTTAAAAAATTTAAAAAAGTTTTCATGGGTAAAAAATTAATAAAAATATTTACTCGTTTTCGCGTAGCAAAGTTTTATAAATAATTTATAAATTTACACATCGAATACAATTATTTCACTATTATATTACGAAAGCTATTTCATTATTAATTATATTAATCAAATTATTTCACTATTATATTAAGTAAACTATTTCATTACTAATTTAATCAAGAGAGTCATTATACTATGATTTCATATAATCGATCAGTTTGAAAACTAAATATGATCATTTATGAGATACTGCCTTTTAAATTTATAAAAAGTTCATGTAAAAATTATATGAAGTTTAATTTTAGTAATTCGTCATTTACAATTTTTTATAGTCCGATTTTTAGTAGTTAAAAATCCGCCATTTAACAATTTCGTGACATCTGTGAAAGAGGTATAAATTAGTAAGTCTAAATTTAATTACCATCCTAATTTTGTTCGATTTCAAATCATGTAAACATACACACATGGAGGGTTGACCTTTGTTTATTAATTTTTCAAGATTCATTTCTGTTTTTAAAAATCTTTAGGAAACAAGAGATAGCCTTCATGTTTAAGTAATTTTTTACCAATATATTTTTAAAAAATTTACTTTTTAAAGTATCTAAAAAAGAAATTAATTGTACTCATACTTTAGCTAAAAATCAGAGAAATGAATGACATTAATTAAAATTTTAATATTTTATAATCAAATTGTAAGGTATGACGATAAAACACTAATTTTAATGTCAACTAAATATTATTATAAATATATTTACAGCAATATTTTGCAAAAAAGGGTAAAGACAATAAATTTATTTTATTATAATAACATAAACCAATATTAAATATGACGTAATATTTAATAAATAGAAAGGATTAAACTTATTTATTTTAATATTACAACTAATAAAAAAATCATTTATTGAAAAATATTATCAATATCAGATCTCCTATCTTGTAAAACACACTCAATAATCCACAAAATATTCTTGATTTCTTGTTCTTTTAGTTTTAAATAGGCATATATACAAGTTACATCATTGTAAATATTAAAAGACTCTCTATACATTTCTATTTCTTTTTCTATATAATCAATACATTTAAAATTTTCTAAATCGTCAACATTTTCAGCTTTAACTAGTTTTTCAATTGTTCCACTATCAAATGACGTAATACGAGGGAAAAGATTTTTTCGTTCCGTTGATAAATCTAATGTATTATACGTGAGATCTACAATATATCTATTAGCTTCAGTTTTTAAAAGTTCTTTCATAAAAACATTCGAATCTCCTAAAAGATTGTAAGTGTCTTCAATTAAAAATTTCAAAAACAAAGCTTGTGATTTTTGAAAATCATTATCTTTAAATTCTGTTGCCCATTTTAATTTGTAAAAATATTTTTTAGAAAGAATTCTCTACACAAAAACTCTTACGTCGTGCATGTCTTTACAAAATTTGAGAGTTTTTAATTCATCAAAATTACCAATTTCAATTTTACTAAAAGATTTTTCCAAGTCGGGGTCTCCCATCTTTGACTGTAATAAAAAAAAGAAGTTATGTATTTTATGATTTTCAATCCAATAATCTAAAATAATTTTACAAATACCAGTAGAGCTATTTTTAAGACAAATGATATAATCTTTGTTTAGTGTCTTCATTAAACGTTTTTTCAATTCTGTTTTAGTAAATTCCATGTCTTCTGTAATAAATGTATAATTTTTCATTAATTTTATTGAAAACTCTTCTATGTTTTCACATTGTTTTAAAGCGTTATATTCTTCTTCTGTATATAAATTCAATTTCTTACTGTAAATGGAAGATATTAAATATCCATAGTCTTCAATATTTTTACACTGATAATTCATATTAAAATAAAAGGGTATGGAAATGAAAACAAACATTGTAGAAGACCAATTAAACAGAATAAAAGAATATATTGATATAAATAAAAATTTTATACATACGAATATAGTGTATTGTTTTAGAAATGAACTTTTAAAGACATCCTTGAAACCTTTTTTATTACAAGGTAATACTAGTGATATTTTTTACACTGAACTAACAATTGATGAAAAAAAAATTTATCATAGAAATAGTCCAATTTTTATATACGGAGAATATATAAAATTATCTAGAGAGATGACACAGACACCATTACGTATAAATGGGAAATTAAAGTGTGAAAGAAGTGTATCCGATTTTACTTTACAAATAAAAAATTTTTACGATTGTAAAGAAATAAAATTTATACCTTCCGGTCGGGAAGATATAGACGTCAGAATGTTAGGAGGACGTCCTTTTATTGTAAAAGTTATTGATCCGCAACAAAATTTCTTTAGTAAACACATTCCTTTAAATTTATACGAAGAAGTTATTTTAAAAAATATGTTTTTAGTAAAAAAAGACATAAAAAATTTTATTTTGTGCGGAGAAAAAACGAAAAAAAAAATTTATAAATTGCTAGTTGCAAGTAAAAAGTTATTAGAAATTAAAAATTTTTATGAAATTGAGCAGAAGACGCCTTTACGCGTTTTGCACAGAAGAGCGAATTTAGTTAGACAGAGAAATATTGAAATATTAGAAAGTAAATTAATAAATGAAAATTTACCGAATGATTTTTTTTATTATGAAATTTTAATTAAAGCTTCTGCAGGGACATACATTAAAGAATTTGTACATGGAGATTTTGGTAGAACAATTCCTTCTTTATCTACTAAAGATAATTTATGTGATCTAGTAGAACTAGATGTACAAGATATTGATAAAAAAGAACTTGATCAAGATTTAATTATAAGTAAATTAAATAAATGATTTAATAAGTATTTTTATATTAGTATATATAATTTTATTAGTAGATTTGTTATTTATATGTCATTATATATATTAATATAATGTTATTGATATTTTAATATAATGTCATTAATATACTTATATAATGTATATAAATATATTAATAAAATCTTAAAACAATTACATTCACTTTGTAATTAATTACTTCTGTTATTTGTGAATATGAAACATATATTAGAAACTATTTTCCATTCTCTTAAAATAATTTACAAGGGGACAACTGGTAAATATTATTATACAAGGTACTGACCTATAAATTAAAAATATCCACAATTCTATATAGACTGATAGTCATCAGATAATATTTTGTACTTCATATACAATTAAATATATTTGATTGTTTTTTAAAATTCTTGTGTCATTTTAAATTAAACATTACGTACTTTTAGCTTTAAAATTGAAAATTGCTAAATGGATAGCCTTAAGATGACCTAACATCTTCTTTCAAGAAAGATAAAAAATTGCTAAATGGATAACATTAAGATGACCTGATTATCACCTTCTTAAGCTTATATTAATTCTATAAATATAAAATGTCATTTACAAAATAACACATTTAATATAAAAAATCATTTACAAATTATTTTATTATAAAAATTTATTGACAACATAAAAAGTATTTTCCAACATATTTGTAAAAAAATGAATTTCTCTTTTTTGTTTCCTCTTCATACAAAACTTCTTTATCAAAATCTTCTGGCTCTAATTTTACATTTTCTTCTATAAATATTTCTTGTTCTTTAGGTTTAACTACTTTTTCCTCAGACTTCGAATTATTTTTGTTTGTAGGCAGTTGTCCAAATGAAACTTCAAATATTTCACCTTTTTGACTTAAATCACTGATATTGTATTTTAATGATTTTTTATTTTTGAATGTGTGCATTTATTTGTTTGTGATATTTTTTAAAAACCTAAACAAACGAATTTTGTGTTTTACAATGACAAAAATCAACAAATAATATTTTTTAAGTCAACGAATGTAAAACTTAAATCAACAAGTATTAAATTTCTGATTTACATCTGTAAAGTTATATAGTAAAATATAAATATTTAATATTAAAAAAATTAATTTGTATAGTAAAATATAAATATTTAATGAAGTTATAGTAATAGTTCGGTATAAAAACATATTTCCTATTGTCTTCAATACTATTTTCTTTTAAATGTCTTTTCCAATTTAATATAAAATCTAACAGCAATCTCTCTTGAGAGAGAAACTTAGAATGTTTAAGTAAGAAAAACATTGAGAAGATGAATTTTGAATACATAAAAAAGTTGTAATAGATGAACTCTATACAATTAAGTCAAACTTCACTAGTAAGTGAAAATATACAAAGTCTTTTACAAATATACCTCTTTCTATTACAAGTCCTAGTAATTGTCATTTAAAGCTTAAAATCGACTATTGAAAATTACCATTTATTTATTGAGGCTCTACAGTTTTATGGAACTTTATATTGCGCAAAAGTAGAGATTCATAAAAAATCTGATAATTACATTTAAATCTGATTTTGTTATCTAAATAAATTCTTAAAATTCAATAATTAATAATTGTTTAGTAGTCTTTGATTTCTATTTTTCATACTAAGATTCTTATATTTTATTTGTTCTGTATGTTTTATTAATAAAACACTTTAAAGCTGAAGAGATTCACAAGATAACTTTTTTAATTCCTTCAGAGGACTTTTATAAGCTTACTAAATAACTACAAGATAGTTCATCAAATTTCATTTAACTACAGGCCTTTAAAAAGATCCTTTTATCTTTCTTAGTGTATGTGAAATATAGTGCCATCTACAAATAAATATGTTTCAAAACCTTAGTCGACAGGTTTAGAATAACAGTTTAACTTTATATTTGTATTCCGATGTAAAATTAACAACCATTTAATGCTACTGAAATTGATATCTGCCATTTAGTGAATACTTGTCATTTAACTAATTTATCGTTATATTTATATTTCATTCAATAAATTTGTATATTAGTTTATATTTGTCAGACAATTACCATTCGTAAATTATAAGTATTTGTTATTTAAAATTTGTAATTAAATTTGTATATTAGTTTATATTTGTCAGTTAATTAATATTTGGCATTTAATAAATTTGAATTTAATAAATATTTGTAATTCAATAATAAGTTACTTTTTTGAATCTCACAATATTTGTTTATCCCAGTATTGCGTAATTTTTCATTCTAAAATGGTATAAAAACAAATCTATTTTACCCTAAATGGTTTCTCTAATATTAATTTTAATAAAATATATTAAAGGACTTATTACAAATAATGAAACGTACCAGGATGTCGTTTGTTTATTAGGAATTTTTGAAGAACCAGACGTAGACATTAAACACATCGTAGATTTAGAGCTTTTATGTTCGCTTAAAAAGTTAGAAGATGAGAAAAATAAACTTCTATTTAAACATAATACCGACATTGAACAACTTAAAAAAGATTATTTGAAGAAAAACTTATACAAATACGATTATTTGAAGAAAGACGTCAAATTATTCAAAAAAACATACTTTGAAAAATCCGAAAAAATTTTCGAGCCTGTCAAAATATCAAAAAAATATCCGAAATGGTTTGAATCATTAGACGGTTGTCAAAAAAAAATGTGCGAAAGAGTTGTCGACTTGTATGAAAGTTATTTTAAAAGATATGTAGATGTTACCGATTCTGATACAAATACCCTATTTAAATTCGATGGAGCATTGTGTTTGTTAGGTAATCGTTTTAATGAAATGTATTATTGGGATACGTATTGGATAATTATAGGATTATTAGAATGCGAATTGGAAAATGAAGCCTTTCTTTTGATAAAAAGTTTTGTTACTATTATAAAAAAAATAAGATTTATTCCTAATGCAACGAGAAAATATTATTTAAATCGGTCGCATCCTCCGTTTTTCCCATTTATGTTAAACGCAATTTATGAAAAAACGAAAAATTTGCAAATTCAAAATTTCATTTTAAACGATGCACTGGATGCGGCAATAACTGAATACAAGTTTTTTATGGATAATAAGTCACTAAGAATTGATAATACTATTTTTAATGTTTATAATGTAAAAACTAATACTCCAAGACTTGAAACATATGTTTACGATTTAAAAACATTTGCGGAATCAAATTATAATATTGATTTATATAGTAATTTAGCAACAGGAGCTGAATCTGGATGGGATTTTTCATCCAGATGGTTTAAAGATGGTCAGTCTTTGCATACTATAGATATCCTAAATATAATACCGGTAGATTTAAATTGTATAATGTTACGTAACGAAGAAATAATATTAAAATTATTAAACGTAAAAAATAATCCTAAAAAGAATAAAAATATAACAATTCAAAATCTTGTAATTTCAAGATTAAATCGAAAAGCAGCTATAAACAAATATTTATGGAATAAAGATGATAATGTTTGGAATGATTACAATGTAATTACGAAACGTTTACATCAAGTCGATTTTACATTTCTAATTATATCCTATTTTTGGAATTCAAGTACACAGCTTCTACGATTTATTCAATTCTTTACAAATATAAAAAAGAGCTATTTGGTTATATTGGTGAATTCCGGTAAGCGGAGAATTGAAAACAAGATATCTGGTCATCAATGGGATTTTCCAAATGTCTGGGCTCCGTATACTCAATTGTTTATTGAATTTTTAATTAAGATTAAAGAGATGAAGTTGGCTTTACATGTAGCAACTTCTTTTTATCTATCAATTAAAAACGAATTTGTCAAAGATAATCTTTTTTATGAAAAATATGACTGTAGAGTGTTGGGAAAAGAAGGCAAAGGTGGTGAGTATCCAGTACAAAATGGATTTGGATGGACTAATGGAACATTAGTTTATATAATTAATATATTTAAAAATCAGCTTGAAGAAGATTTTAATCATGCAAAATCTTACGATGAGATTAGTCGATATTTAGAAAGTAAGGTAAAAGCCAAGATTATTTTGAATTAAAACTTTATTTTAATGTTTAAGTATTTATTTAATATTAATTATTTTGTAGTCATTATTTAGTAGTGATTATTTTTAGTGATTATTTTGTAGTGATTATTTTGTAGTGATTATTTAGTATTAATTTTAAAGACAATTGTCTTTTTAATAGACAAAACTGGTAAGAAACTTCTTCTAAGGCAAAGTCTTTTCATATTAGAAATGTAGGTCAATAATTATTGTCTTAATTTAATAAAACATATGATACTTTTTAGCGATAAATGTGTATATCCTTACTTCAGTATCTTTACAAATACTACATTTCAATTTAATAGCATTTGAAATGATTATATTTTCCTAATACCTTATAAAATGTAGTTTTTACAATATTAATGACTTCTTAAATAATCAAAGCTTTTTTACTTTCGTAGAGAATGTTAAATCAATCTTTCCGTATTCCCAACAAAGTAGATTTTAAATTACAAAAGAAACAATATGTAGTTAGAAAAAGCTTCTAGATATTTAAATTATTTTTATTAAGTGTTAATAGATAGATTTCTTGTATTTTTATAATTTAATAGAAGAATTTGCATTACGTCACTGATTAAATACAATTCTTCCATTAAATTATAAAAATTACTAATATTTAATAATTATTTACAAATTCTGATAAATTAAACTTATCTTTACGATTTTTCTAATTAATCAATACATATTAGTTTTATTATCTTTATTATTTTTGTGTCTTTGAGTCATTAAATTAATAAAACAATATTATAATTATTTCTGCTTCTTACTTAAAATGTATATTGTAACGAAATAGGACTTAAATTAAAACGGAGTGTACATTTTCCTTTTACATTTATATTAAGAAAAGAAAGTTATAGAGTCTAACATTTACATTTTAAATAATATTAATTATTACAGTTTCTAACTTAAAATATAATTGGATTTAGAATGTAAAGCTATCAGCCTTTCCTTTTTTATCTTAACTGAAATGTCACTTATTGATAAGACACGTTGACATTTAGCTAGTAAAAAAAAAATGTGTGTTAGTTTCAATTTAATGGTAAAATACCTCTACAAGCCATCTCATGTTAACAATTTATGTCTAAATCTTTGAGTTAATTGATTATCATAAACACTGAATTGAAAAATTAACATAGAGACAATTAATTTTATTTTGAAGATATTAAACTACACATATAAGTAATTCTATTGTCAGTTAACATGAATTAATTTATTAGTATTCTTTATTGTTATAAATATTTAATATTACAAATCAATAAGTTCTACATAATTTCATTGTGAGTGTAAAACAAAATTGTAGATCTTTCATTAAATTATAAAGATAAAAAGGATTCTGTTTAATTAAATTGGAAAGTGGTGTATTTTAAACAAAGACAAATAGGTAGAAAACCAATATTGAAAATAAGATATTGTTTAGGGACAATATTAAAAATAAGATATTGTTTAGGGCCAATATTAAAAATAAGGTATTGTTTAGGGACAATATTAAAAATAAGATATTGTTTAGGGACAATATTAAAAATAAGATATTGTTTAGGGACAATATTAAAAATAAGATATTGTTTAGGGACAATATTAAAAATAAGATATTGTTTAGGGACAATGTTTATATTAAAATATACTTATATTTCTGATAAATCATTTTTATATTAAAAACGGCCATCAAATGACTTACTTTTGTATTTTAAAATCCACTGATAAATTTCTAATGGAATTTAGAAATCATATATAATTTTTATTATTGTTTTTTAACATGCTTTTTTTGTTGTTTAAATACATTTCTTACTTTTTATGTCTTTTCTCTCTTCTCTAAAATTATGCAAAAATTTTTTAATTTTTTAAAATACACTTTTATACCCCACAATGAAAATAAAGGCAGGACTTTGTGTGGGGTATTTTGGCACTGATTATTGTGGACTACAACTAAATGGAGATTTAAATACAATTGAAAAGGCTATTTCAGATTGTCTTTTTTTATGTTCTGCAATTAGTGAAATAAATTCTAAAGATCCTTCTAAAATACATTTGAAATCATCTTCAAGAACTGACAAAGGTGTTCATGCTGCTTTTAATCTTGTTAGTTGCAAAATTAATTGTGAAATTACCAAAGAATTGTTTTTTAAGTTAAAAGAATATTTAATAAAAAAAAATATTTATTTATATAAAATTATCAGATTGACTAAATCTTTTATTCCAAATAAAAAGGCATCTTCAAGAATATACGAATATATTGTTCCTACAATTTTTTACAAGAAAGTAATTTCACTCTGGAAATTTTAGAATTGACAGAGAGAAATCTAATTTCCGAAAAAACAATTAAAAGAAATATCATGAAAAGGATATTAGCCACATTTTAGGATTTAGATCTAAAAATGAGGATATTCTTATTTTTAAGACGATTTTTAATAATTTTATTGGTACTAAAAATTTCATAATTTTACTACTTTAAGTAATCCAAAAGGAAAAGAAAGATTTATTAAATTTGTAGAAATATCAGAGAAATACATTCTGATGATATTGAATATATTAAAGTTAAATTAGAAGGTCAAAGTTTTCTATTACATCAAATTAGAAAAATGACTTTTTTTGCTATTTTTTGTGCAGATATAACAGAAGAATAAAGATTTCTTATTTAGACAGCTTTTGGTAATGAATATTTGCATATTCTAAGGGTTGGAGATATTTGTACTAGAGTCTCCTTTTCATGATATAAGATAAAGGAAAAATGACAGAGTTGAAGTGGATGAAAAGAAAAAGAACATTACAAAAATGAGTTATTTATAAAATATACATTCAAAAAGAATTTATTTTCTTTTCTTGCTTGTTTTGATGCTGCAAAGTTTCACAATGATAAATTAGAGTATTTGAAATAATGTTATATTTGTAAATTGATATATTGATTTTTAATCATTTTTTTACTTGTGAATCATATATTATTTAATAAATTTATATCAGTTAATGTTGTTTTATAAATTGAACTACTATTTTTATACATTGATATATCATTATTGTTGTTTAGTATGTTAAAACTAATGTTGTTAAATAAATTAGTATTTCTTAAATTTATTACTGATATTTTCGTACTTCTATTTAAGCTTTAAGAAGATTTCCTCAGTATTAGAGTCTTTTAAAGTCGTATTGATTTTTAATATAAGCAAAAAGTATATTTGTCCTATTCTACTTCACTGGTATGTTTTTACAGTTTAATTTTTATTAATTTACTTACTACTACATATTACTAATAAGTTAAATAAAAAATATACATGTTATTATATTATTAAAATATACATGTTAGTTTTAAGATAACTTATTAGTAATTATTATGCGGTTGATTTCTAAGAACCATACTTGTTTCTATCAAATTAAAATTTTAGTAAGAAGATGTGAAAGGAGAATATTTTTATTTATTTTGAGAAAAAAGTTTGCCTCGCCAGAAATTCGTTTTTTTATACAATGCTTTCACTATTTCAATATCTATG
The DNA here is from genome assembly GCA_019425675.1 of Leucinodes orbonalis. NCBI lineage: Eukaryota > Metazoa > Arthropoda > Insecta > Lepidoptera > Crambidae > Leucinodes > Leucinodes orbonalis. The sequence continues at coordinate 1,543 of PQWD01000865.1, read as the reverse complement.
ATATTAAAAAATAAATTTAATATTATTAATTTGATTCGTTGACGTTAAATTGCTTTATATTTCAGAAAAATCTTTAATTTCACAAGCTTTAAAAACCGTTATAAATTATGTTTACATTTTATTAGTATGATGAAGATTATATCGTAATCTTTTGTTTATATTTTTGAAAAGCTATCAATTAATACAAGAATTAATTTAGGTAAAGGTCAATGACCACATATAAAGGCACCGATAGCTCAGTCGTCGTGATGCTGGCCTAGTGCTCAAGGGTCCTGGGTTCGAATCCCAGCGGTGCCGAATTGTTTGTATAAAAAAAATGCAAGCATTGACAATGCAAATGTCAATAAATAATTGCCGGTAAAGTCGTATCGTAAGCCTCGTAAGCGTCGACTAAGGGTTGTAAATGTCCTATAAGGTAGAAGGAGGCATACTTCCTTGTAGATCGGCACTACAATTGCCGTAGTTGAGAAAACATTTGTAGGTCCTATTTGGAGACCTATAGTAAGAAAATTACATCTGAAGAACCCCTTGGAGAGGTGAAGCAAGCTGGTGAAACTCGATCATTTTGCGTGGGGTGGTGAAAGTCCACAAGGTCATAGAGCCATATCGCTTATCCCGACCACAAATCCCAGTGAACCCTTGGTCTATAAAGCATATATACTCTATCAGTTGTCGGCCTGTAAATTATCCTTACGAGGGTAGAAACTATTCTCCTATGTAGCAAGGCTCTAGTGGTATGCTGGCGCTCAATAATGCGCAAAAGTTGAGATTGAGGAAAGGTGAGTTTTCTAAGTTAAAGTCAAAAACTAATAAGTAGTGTAGTTAATCAGCTGAGAGTAGTAAAGTAATTAGTCGATGAAGAATGGTGATGACGAGGAAAAAAAATCTAAGTAAAAAAAACATAGCGTGTTTCTATACAATAGCTGAAGTTTCTTCAATAAGAATTAATCAATAAACTATAAATTATTATTATTATAGTTATATTTATATAAATTTTACAATTAAGGTTCTGTCATTGTTAGTTACGTTTAATTTTTAAAACAAGTTTATGCATCAAATAAAAGTTTAATCAAAAAAATGGTAAATTTAAAGTTTACTTTTTAATAGGTAAAAAATATAGTATTACAAAACGTCAATTAAGAAGGGTTGAAATCTTTATGATTTGTTGAATGGGGTATATATTGAAATTAACCAGTTAGGGGTGTGGGTTGTAACTGATAACTATAGTATTCATATATAAATAAATAAATAAATGAAGAAAAAAAGGAAGGTAAAAAATAGTAATAGAAAAAGTTACTTAAGTAAGGGTTGGAAATCTTTATGATTTGTTGAATGGGGTATATATTGGAATTAACCAGTTAGGGTTGTGGGTTGTAACTGATAACTATAGTATTCATATATAAATACAATAAAATTAAATGAAGAAAAAAAAGGAAGGTAAAAAATAGTAATAGAAAAAGTTACTTAAGTAAGGGTTGGAAATCTTTATGATTTGTTGAATGGGTATATATTGGAATTAACCAGTTAGGGTTGTGGGTTGTAA